>CANHQG010000542.1:0-10533 GCA_947462335.1 Harmothoe impar
CACATTATCTGTCATGGATAATCCCCTTTTTCAATTGTTATTTCAACCAAACCTTGGTAATGTATAATGGACATCTATACAAACATTTTAGGACCAATAAAACAGGGGGTCACAGTTGAAATGAGCAAGGCATGAATTTTGGAAAAATATTTCTTTTGCCTTAACTGTAGGATCCTATTGGTGTCCTAGCAGTGAATATATATGTGAACAATGGAGGTATACTGTCCAAATAGCAAATACAAATAGTTGATTTAGGGAAGGTGGTGTATGTAGGAATATGAATACAGCTTTTTCTGATTCACATTGTATTTGTATTCATAATGCATATATCAATGTGTGTGTAAACTTCCAAATCCATCTAACATTTAGAAATGCATAAATTCAAAGTCAGAGGGCCTGTTTTTGTAGTAGAGTGGGGTCGCCTGACCTATTCTGACCTGGCTTTCTCTCTATTCTATGCATTTCTAAGTATCAGTAGAATCTAAAAGTTTACACACACATTTATATGGACATTAGGAACACGCAGTACCATGCAACCCTCCAACTAAACACACAGGAAGTCCTGCGGCCTGATTGATTTGTTAACATGATCTTTAATGGTCACATAGTGTTTGATGCATAATTTATTTACTGTTTATCACCATGATGCATAACTACAACTGTATTCAAACATCCTGCCGACCCGACAGGGTGATGCATGAATGCAGACCTGGCGTATTACTTCACCAGGGCTGCATTCATGCATCATGCCGACAAAGGGCATTTAAACAATATGCGGCCCTTTTATCTTTAAGGATGGCATGTGGCTAAACAATCCCGTAATGACCCAATGCAGTACCAGCGAGTTACTCGCCGGGCCTGCATTGGTGCATAGTACCAACCTTTGGGAGTGGTTCAACCCCATAGGGTTGACATGATGCATGAATGCAGTCCTGGCGAGTTACTCATCAGGACTGCACCCATGCATCATGACTACCAAAGGCGTGAGATATTAATGCATTATGCCGTCCTTACAGGGTTAGCAGGTCGGGGAGTAGCACAAAGCGTGCCCACGTGGAGTGGACCCCAATCAGGAGGTTTATCTGTTATACAATCTCCACCAGAGACTCTGTGTGTAATAACACACTCTCCACCATTACCTCCTCCACCTTACGTAACAACCCCCCCCCCCCCCACCCTCTATACTCACACTGACCCTACTCCATATGCTGTATTCTCCTGACGTGCCCTCTACCTACACCCATGGGTCATACATGTATTATAAGAAGAGTTGAAGGCTGTATTCTCTCAAAAATATTTTAGAAGTTTTTGCCTATTTTTGGGAAGATGTGAACTGCCATGTTTTCACTCCAGCTGCCTATTTCCCTGCCCTGGCATTATCTTAGGTACACTGGCCTGACCTTCCTGTCCTGCCCCGCCCTGGCTCTCTCTGTCCCTCCCTGTCTCTCTCTCTGTCCCTCCCTGTCCTTCCCTGCCCCCGCCCTGTCCTATTACTGTCCTTCCCTGTCCCTCCCTATCCTTCCCTGTCCCTCCCTGTCCCTCCCTGTCCCTCCCTGTCCTTTCCTGTCCCTCTGTCCCCTTCCTGTCCCAAGTCTGCCCTCCCCTGTCCCTCCCTGCCTAACCCTGCCCTTCCTTCCCTGTCCCTCCCTGTCCCTCCCTGTCCTTCCCTGTCCCTCCCTGCCCCTCCCTGTCCCTCCCTGCCCCTCCCTGCCCCTCCCTGTCCCTTCCCTGTCCCTCCCTATCCCTCCCTGCCCCTCCCTATCCCTCCCTGTCCCTCCTTGTCCCTCCCTGTCCCTCCCTGCCCCTCCCTGCCCCTCCCTGTCCCTTCCCTGTCCCTCCCTATCCCTCCCTGTCCCTCCCTGCCCCTCCCTGCCCCTCCCTGTCCCTTCCCTGTCCCTCCCTATCCCTCCCTGCCCCTCCCTATCCCTCCCTATCCCTCCCTGTCCCTCCTTGTCCCTCCCTGTCCCTCCCTGTCCCTTCACTGCACATCCTTGTTCTGCCCTGTCCTGCCTTCCTATTCTATGCCACAATCTCTCGTACCCTCTTCACCCCCTTCTCTCCCCCCCCCCCCCCTCTTACATCACCCCCCCCCCTCCCTTACCTCCAGTAGCCACCTGTGGGAGGGCTGTATTGTGTACAGAGGCCGTCAGGGGGCGGGCAGGTGTGGGACGGGGACGGGACTAATTAGTGACGGACCCAGGCCCGGGGGGTGAGGTGGGGGGGGGGGGGGGGGCGTGTTGAGAAGGGGGTGTAGAATATGAGGTGAGAGGCACATGGGTGAGCGCAATCAACCACACTGGTAGAGGAAAACAACATGGGGAGAGACAGCCCTATGGGCACACTATTAGCTACTATTCAGTTAAACATTGAATCAACGTAAATCAATATTCAATGAACATTGACAACCAATAGCAATGTTGATGTAATGTTCTGTGCCCACTATGCATAGGAGAGGGGCAGAAAACAAGAGATAGACAATTAGGAGCCTTTTTGAGGTTTGACAGCCACTATCAACGTTAATCTAATGTTCTGCCCACTATGTAAGAGAGGGACAGACAGAGACACACAGATAGTCAGGAGCCTTTTTGAGGATATCAAACTAAATATGGAGCCCTGCCAGTAGTACTCACCGGGGGTGCATTGGTGCATCATGTCGACAAATGTAATATTTTAGCGCCATCCGTCCTTAAAGGGACATTAAAGACACTAGGTACATGTGTATACATGTGTTTGAACACCGTCTAGCTGCGTGCAGAGGGCGCTGTGGTCTGATTGGGAAGTAGCAGGGTGACAGAGGCTTCCAGTCTGGGTTAGAGATGTGTGTGTGTGTGTGGGGGGGGGGGGGGGGTCACCTTCCCAGGGCAATCATAGTGCTATAGTGTACCATTGGTCGTCACAAGGGTTGAATGCAGCCGAGTCGACTCACATACATGCATCAGATTCTTCAGTAATGTATCAACCGCATAGGGCCGGCATGAAGCTTGAATGCAACCCTGGTGAGTTGCTCACCAGAGCTACATAATTCCATGCATCATGATGATAAATGGCATAATGGTACATAATGCACTAAAACAGTATGCGGCCCTTAAAGGGTGTATGGTGTTTGATTGCTGCCCATGATAGGATGCACCCACCAGGGGGGGGGGGGGGTAACCCCAATGGGTAGAGGGTGCAGGGGGAGGGGGGGGTCGACTTACAAGGAGGCTTGTGGACAGAGGAGGAGTGGGGGGGGGGGGGGAGGGGTACCGGACCAGGTAAAGGGAGGGTGGGGGGGGGGGGGGGGGCATGAGAGGGGCGAACAGACAGGTCAATAGCGCAATTCGTAAATCAAACCGTTGATGATAGCGTTTTCCTACACTACTCGATTTCCATATACTACACACTTTCCATATATTACCTACTTTCCATATACTACACACTTTCCATATACTACTCACTTTCCATATCCTACTCACTTTCCATATCCTACTCACTTTCCATATCCTACTCACTTTCCATATTCTACTCGCTTTCCATATACATCTCACTTTCCATATACTACTCACTTTCCATATACTACTCACATTCCATATACTACTCTCTTTCCATATACTACTTACCTTACGTATACTATCCACTTGTCACAAAACTTTACATATACTCAATTTATTATGATTACTTACATATACTCACTTTATACAGAGTATTCACTTACAATGTAGAACTTGCTTTCCATATACTACGCAATTTCCATAAACAAAGGCTGAGAAGTAGGAAATCCATACATTCATAGACTGAAGACAGCTATTAATTCAAGGCTGTACGAGGAGGACTCATGGACCGATATTGGTGTGGTCTAAATTAACGTGGGAGGGGGGGGGGGGGTAGAAGGGGGTGGTGGTCGGGGTAGGGTTGATGAAGGGTGTGTGGGGGGTGGTGTGTGTGTGTGGGGAGGGGGGGGGGGTGGGTATAAAGGGGTTGAGGAGGGGGTGCAGGTGGGGCGGGCAAGTGTGTGTATGGGGGGGGGGGGGGGTGGGGGGGGGGGGGGGGTGAATGATAAAAGCCCCAGCCCCCGTGCCCTACCGCTCAGTCCGCCTCCCCCCTGCCGCACTAGACGTAGCGTCCCTCCCTGTAGACGTCAGGACGCAGCGTCCCCGGTACGTCACACAGCATCCCGGTACGTCACGCGGCACACCCGGCACGTCAGGACGCAACGTCACGGGCCGAGAGACGCCGGCCGCCCGCAGCCCGCTGGTACCGTCCGCCTCCCGCCTGCCGCCGGGAACAAGCCGCCGCACCGCCCCGCAACCCGCCCGCCGCCGGGTCTCGCCGCCTCTCACGGGATCTCATGTAGGACGGGATATTGTACTTGACAGCCGAGGGGAGAGTACCACGTCTAATGAATATTACCAGTTTACACACTGCTTGATGCATGATCACTACACCACATTGTAGACACACGGATTTAAACACTTAGGACTTAATCATCACCGGTCCTCTGATAGACCCACTGATGACGCACTAAGGTATGGACTGAGCTAGAAACCTGAAGGAATATAAAGGAAAACGACAATATAAAATTACCACTGTATATGAGGTACCAGGACCAGGGGACCTCCCTTCTATACTACTTACTGTGGGGACTGGATACATCTGCATGTTGACGCCGTGAAGCTCACACGTACACTGCAGTCCCAGCACCAGTTGACATAGTTCAATAACAGTTTTCTACAAAGTCACAGAGAGGTCTCAGACAGTGTGTTATTCTAACACCACACAGCTCCCACCACGTGACGTATAGCCACCCCCTGACACTTACCACCTCTTGTTACACCTCACTACCAGCCCTCTCTGACATCCCCCCCCCCCCCCCCCCACACACACAAACACACACACACACCTCCCATTACACACACCCTCCTCTCCACCCTAATGCACTGAGGGTGTGTAGGGCAAGGTACGGCAGACAGAGACAGAGAGAGGAGAGGAAAGGAAGTGAGCGAGACCTACTGAGAGCCAGAGGGACAGATACACACATACACTGAAGCAGGGAGAGAGACTTACATGGTCAAAGAGAGCATAAAGGGATGAGAGAAAATGAGAGGAATATATAAATACAGCAACACACAATAGACAGAGAGAAGGTGGAGAAAACCAACAGAGGGACACAGAGATAGATCACAACTTATGTGCAGTCATCCACCCACTCACCCCCTCCCCCTACCACCACACACCTACCAGCAGTGGCAGATACCAGTTACCAGCGGAACCTCATCATCACCACCAGCAGCAGCAGCAGCAGCAGTGCCCACCAGTTCCTCACCCTGCCCACACCTCCCACAGTCAGCTCCCCCTACCTCCCACCACACCTACTGCTGTGTACAGGTGCATCATCTACACGAGCTGCCCACACTCTCACGGTGGCCGCTGGAGGAGACTGGACTGGGAGTGGTATTGACTTTATCTTGTGTCGTTTAGACTTGTTGCTGCGCCATTTTGTACCTCAGCATTGACCACCATTCCTGTGGGTTCACACCTGGCATCCTTTCTGGACAACTCTTAGTCTCTCTCTGTGCTAAAAGTTAGGTGCTACTTTCATGACCTTGCAGTCAGTGCGCGGGTATATATATAGAGTATTCTGACTCTTAACTGTATATATGAAAGGCACAGTGTTATTACTAACGACATCAGGAGTCACTGAGAGACAGAACCACCAGAGATGAGCAGATACCAGCTGCCGGGAGCTGCTCAGAGCTGCTCATAACGCCACAGGACGCTGCAGGACGGAGCTGGTAGTCACTGAGTGACTCAACAAGTTCCCGCCACCACCGCCGCGCCCCCTGGCCGCCTACCGGAGAACTACACCCTGCAGGGAGCAGCTCGGGCCGTGAGGGGAGCAGCTCATGGTGTAGAACACACAGTGAGTGAGCAGCTCATGGGGCAGGCAGTACACAGCTTTACTACACGTCCTACCACCTCCCCACCACCACACAGAGGACACTCACTGAGGGGTTAAAGCACTAGCTGTACGTGGGGGCTGTACGTGGGGGCTATACAGTGAGCTGTACACTGAGTTATACAGAGAGTAGCTCATTGAGCAGCTCAGGAGCAGCTCAGGGTGTGACAGGAGCAGCTCACGTCCCCCACCTGTACAGGACTAACACGGACACACACTCCTTATAAGGGACATGTTCACGGAGAGGGTCTCTCCAGGTAGGTTCTTATACACCAGGTGTATCCTCCTTGTTAACCCTTTAAGGACAGCGTACTGCTGTAATGCACTGTGCCCTACACTGTTAGAAGTTAATGTAGCTTAGGAGGGGAATCTTCTGTGATTTTACAATATATGCTATGGTATTAGTGGACATGGGTAGTCGAATAAACTGTTGGTTTAGAGTATAAAAGGACGTATTATTCATTATTTACAGTATACGTTATACGTGATATGTGTAGAAATGCATCACCCCTGGTGAGTAACTCGCCAGGGCTGCTTCCATGCATCATGCTGGCCATATGGGATTGATACATTATATATGAGTCGGTGTGATGCACCGATGTAGCCCCGGTGGATAACTCAAATTAGTAAAAATCAGTGAGGCATTAAAGACATCCATCTCAAGTATGGATGTCTCTGCTATAATAGTGTTTCATGTTAAGAACTTAGTTGTTCTTTTATTTCCTCCACTCATCAGAAGAGAGCTTAATTTGGTATAAAATGGGCTACCTCTAGGATAGAAAAAATCAATTTGAATTGAAATTGAATTGAAATCACCAACATTACAAGGCATGTTTTCACTGCACAACCTGCCTTTCAAAATTAGGATGCGCAGTTATCGCAATGCCGGTTTTTATATTGACAAGATGTTGAACAGATGTTGCTTTCATAACTTGAAGTGTACACGTATTATCTACTATTCTAGTATGAGGTATAATATGACCACCCACTTTGGTTATATTGCATCAGATTATAATTATTCAAAATGAATTGGTCAACACCAATTTACCATGGTTATTATTACGCGGTATTATTAACAACAAAGACACTGGGTGACTTTGAAACCTTACTCTTTATACACCCCATTATAGTATCAAGCCAATCTCTATAATTATTACAGGCTGCTACATCAGGTTGCTGCATACCGTTGTGGTACAGAGAGTAGATGGGTTATTATAGGTAGGAGTTACAGAGATATGAGACTCAGGGACTTTGATGGTGTCACCTGTCCGTCCTCACAAGTCGCACTTCTAAAGGTGTGCCGTGACGTACTTACCTGGTGACGTATGGACGTAATCCACACTGTGACGCCTTCTGGAATTATAGCTGAGTCATGGTTTGGGCTGATTGAATAGGGTAGGTTTTGGTATATTCATGAAATGAATACCAACATATAAAGAGAGAGAGACACCACCACCCAGTGATGAATATTGATACATTAAATGGTTAAAACATATGTTTCTACACACATTCACTTCAAGGTTGAATGTGAATCTGAATCTCACGTCTTAACTACCCCGTCCACAGCCAGAATTTAAAGTAAATACAAGTGATAGCAAATACAACGTAGTAGAGCTACAGAACAGTTCTGTTGTCTATAGAGGTGCGAGGCTACAGCGCTGACAATGTGCTTTGACTTTGTTTTTGGTCAAAAGGCGACCTATTATAATACAATGTACTGACCAGTATAGAACAACAGCAATAACCCCACCCCCGTCTCAGGCAAAATACAGGAATTTATTTCTGTAATTTGCAGTTAAATACAAAATATTGAATTGGATTGAATACCACTTACCATTCGATGTGAAGTGCGCCGCGGCCGCCTCCACTTTGCCTGCCCCTTTACCCCCCGCGTATACACAAGGCAGGCACTTTATTTAGGATACCGTTTAGGTGATTAATATAGATATAAAGGCTCTCATACTCTCACCCGTTGCTCCGGCGCTTTAACCGCGTTTTAGTATTAGGGTGAGTTAAGCAATAAGTAGTATGTGGAGTTGGCGGCAAGACGCAGCGTCTCGTCACGTCTGCCGTGCACGGGACGCTACGTCAAGCCCGGGACGCGGCGGGAGGTGGCCGTACAGTCTGTACAGCAGGCAGGGTGATCACATCTATGGTGTGAGTTAGGAAAGTACTGAGGGGGGAGTGGTGTGTGGAGTTGACGACAAGACGCGGACGTCACGTCATGTATGACGTACACGGGACGCAGCGTCAGGCCCGGGAGGCGGTCGGACTAAGTGCGGCCAACATGGGCAGTGCCGGTGGTTGGATCTATGGGTTGAGTCAGGAAAGTAGTCAGTATCCACTCACCCCCTTGACCCGCACTTGCTATAGTTCCATCGGGGTTCTCTTCATCATATATACATCACCGGCCTTTTTCATACAGTTTAAACCGGATCATTTCTAAATGATGAATCATAATTATTGGCAAGGTTGGTAAATACTCCCAAAATTCCTCCTCTGTAAATTTTGCACAGTTAACATTAATAATAGCTCAAAATAAGAAACGAGGTTTTTCAATATTTGACCGACATGTTTCGGCCTTTGCAAGCCTTTGTCAAGGTAATTATTATAGATACCAAGTCAATTTTGACCTCGTAAACCAACTTTTAATCAGAGGCTATAAGCTCTTGATAGTGACTTAATGCCTGGGAGCCCCCCCCCCCCCCCCCCACGGTGAGTGGCATATGGAGGAGGGGCGGGGGGGCGCCTCCTCCACTTGTACTCCTGGTCCCTAAGCCCCAGGTCAGGTTGGAAGTGGGGGGCGTCACGTTAAGGCAGTAGACGTGGGTAAATCTAAGGGATAACGTGGGCCAATCCTGCAGTGTGGCGGCCGGGAAAGAATACCTTCATCAAGGTAAACTAATAGAACACATAATAACTGTACAAGATGAGTGTATATAGCAAGTGGGTAGTATATGGGAAGTGAGTACGGTAGCACAAGGAAAAAGAGTAATATATGGAAAGTGAATAGTATATGGAAAGTGAGTAAAATATGGAAAGTGAGTAGTAAATGGAAAAAGAGTAGTATATGGAGAGTGAGCGGCATTGGGCGCTGAGTACCTGAGTGAGTGAGTGAGGTGGTGAGTAGTACATGGAGTTGGGGGCATGACGCGGGCAGTCAGCACGGCCGGAGTGCGGCGGGCGGGGAGAGGTGGCCGCGGGGGGAGAGGAGGCCGGGGGGGGGGGAGTGGTGGCCGGGGGGGGGAGGTGTTACGGGGATGTTACTGACGGTGACGGGAGACGCTGCAGCACGGGCCGGGAGGCGCCGCCCGCACGCCGGCCTCACACCGGGCCGTGAGCCGGGCTCATACCGCCGACTAGATATCCTATACCTCCTCCCCGTCCCTGAGAAATAACACGGATATTTAGTGTTAATTATTATGTCCTCTGTCTGTGACAGGCTGTTGGATGGTGTGGAAAGTTAGACACTTTATGTGGGGGAGCATTTACTGGGGTGTAGAATGCGTGTAGTTGTGATCTTTTACGGTTAGATTTCAATAGTTCTCTGTGATTCAACAAGACGTTTATAACCCGCCACATGGTTATATTATTTGGTTTGGTGCATGTTCTTTAGTCCTTCACACAATCAACTTGACTGACATAAATTACAGAAGCGCAGTATTGGGAATCACATCTGGAATCTGGCTCTGACGGTTATTGCGGAGGGAGACAGTCTTTTTACATTGAGAGACATACTATAGAGGATACCAGGGAGGCTACCAATGAGAGCTGCTCCCATATTTGCCGACAGCGACACAGACGTACAGAGACTACTGCCTTCTTTAGACATACTAAAGATGACAGGGAGACTAAGAGTGTGAGTTGTCGGGGGTGTGAATCTATGTAAAGTGCTCTTGGACTCTTACTGCCCCTGCAGTAGGAGTCAGAGTGGGGCCGGGAGCGGCTGTAAGGGCCTTTATATAGGGGAGGTGGGGGTTTAAAGAAGACCTCTCACCAGTCACGAGGTGGTGACTAGAAGAGACAGAGAAAGAGACAGACAGGCATGCTGAGAGACAGAGAGGAGGACAGGAGAGAGTGAAGGGAAAGAGAGCGATGGGGAAGGGACAGGGAGCGATGTAAATGGACAATGGGAGACAATGAGAGAAACATAAAGAGACAGTCAATTGCGGCTTACAACATCTGCAGATTCCTATCTCTTTATGTCCTATCCATCTAGTGTAGAACATTGTATCCCCGCTTGTCTGTCTCAGTCTCTTTCTCTCTTTGTCTTTATTTCGCTGTATAGGGTCTTCAATACGCGCACCTGCACCTATATATTTCAATGCGTTAATTTACCCTGCGTTTAATTAGGACTTGCGCTTATTCGGAATGCTATAAGTCTATCTTCAGGACGTCCATATACCACACTAGACAAGGCGCGTCTAGGGTAGCCCTGCATGCCTCCCTCCTCACCCCGACTTCCGGTAGATTGTAGGCCAGGCGATTTCCGCTTCCGGCCCTGGCAGCGGACGCGGCCCAGGCACCATGGCAACCGGATTTCCGGTGTCCGCCTCTTTTTGGCGGTAAATTCGTGTCACGGTTCTCAATCTGCCCCC
>CANHQG010000543.1:0-10251 GCA_947462335.1 Harmothoe impar
CAGCGACTCCCGTGGCAACACCGTCTTAATCAAGATAATGGCGCTACAAGCACTTCTAATTTCAGTTCGGAAAAATGCCATGTAGAAGCCTCCCCGAAGCCTCCACCATCCCCCCTCCCCCCAACCCATCCTGCCTTCCAACTTACCCCAGCGCCAGCTTTGGTTCTGCAGTAACTAAAGCACCCTTCAATTAAGTGCATCACCTCACCCCCCCCCCCCCCCACATCACCACTTGTCTTTTTCTTTTTGCACCCATACGGACTCTACTTCCACTCACCTCCACCTACTCCTATCCTTTCAAATACTACACCCCATTTCTGCCATCTTTTTCAAAATACTACCTGCGACTAAAAACGACCCATTTCTTGATGCACCCTTTCTTTGCCAGCATTTTCCTGAGCCCTTTCATTACTCAGTTTTTCGCTCAACGCTTTATTTACTTTTACACCTTTTTAACATTAGAGGCCAGGAGCGAGGGCCAGAAGTGGAGTCTTGGATGTTTCCAGTCTGGCCACTTGAGCGTGTCTTCACAATATGGCGGTCGGGTAAAAGGGAGGGGAGGTTGGGGGGGGGGGGGGGGGGGTGTAAGAGGGGCGTCGTCCCGCCTCCACTTCTCCCTACTCCTCTCTTTGGTCGGAAAACGCGTACTACAAGGGCCCTCCAAGGGATGAGTGGCGTTGCTATGGGAACGCTATCGCAGTGTACTCCAGACGCCCCCTTGACATAGCCCGAATGTGTCTAAAAACCTCGCCTCAAGAACACACACACACCCCTGAAGTTTTCTTCATTATTTTTTGCCGTAGGATATTTCGCGCCCTGTGGTGAAGGGGCGAAGTGGGAGGGAACACCTCGTAGTCAGGCTCATTATTTTTCTCGGCTTTATTTTTCTTCACAACTCCCATTTTTTTCTGTTAAGATTTTTGCTCCTTCGCTCCCTCAATTTGCGTGCAGATAAGAGTTGTTGTAAAATCTGTCACTAACCTCTTGAGATAAGAAGGGGATGACCTGGGCGATGATGGCGTTCAGTCGCTTGGCGATCTCCGTCTGAAATAAGAACAAAATAAGATGAATTTAAAATGTTGTTTAAAAAGTTATGAAACAGCCAACAAAAATTGAATGACGAGAAAAAGTTGGCAAAACCATGAATGCCAACCAGTCAGCCTCCCCAACGACATTCAAAAAGATGAAGCGCCCTTGCCAAAAGGAGCAAGAAAACATTGGAAAGAGGAACAAAACCAGGGATGCAATGAAAATCACACCCGAATGGTTTTCGAGTTGATTGCCCGCGAAATGATAATTCAAATTGCAAAATGGCTCGTTTCTTTTCGCGTCGCTTACGGATAATTTCCCCAAATGAGACCGGCCCGTTTCCAAAAACACAGCACGGACTGGCAGCACACTCGCGAATTACCGAGAGCATTTTGCATTTGAATTATGAGCATTGGATGACAATTCAAGTTTCAATTACTGTCCTTTTTCGCATTTCCTACAATTAAGTGATTTCTACAGCAAAATTAAACGGATTTAAGGAACGTCTTCGTGTGCAGGGGACGTACAATTACTCCGGGCAGCCAGCGCGAATGTGTTTTGCCACTAACAGAAAAGGATGGGAATCCATCACCGCGATGAGTCTCACTCGCTCAAAACTTATTTGAATTGATGAATTCCATTGATTCTTCTTCAGTCATTACATCACTGCCATATAAGGCATGCTCTTTGTGGATTGCTGAGAGAATAACCACCACTGTTACATAACATATTACAATCATATCAGACAGCTTTCGCCTTTTTCACAATTAACGTGAAAGCGTTATACAGAATGTGTTATAGAGCATCACGTTTTCGATTCACATTCAACATTGATTCATATATTAAATGTTTATTGACGATGGGTAATATTTATACCAGTTTATATGACATTATATTATTTTGTATTGGAGACATAACATAGCTAGCCCCGGTTTAATATAGAGTAGAGGGCAATAACATGAATCCACCCTACACCCCACCCCCTAACCCAGTCAACCAGATAACAAGGGTTACACACGGCACAACACAGCACCAGCCCCCTCAAACACTACCCCATCATAAATTCATGTCCGCAATTATATCCTTCGTATGCGACATCCATCAAATGCCCCCCCAACTGGTAATGAGAAAATAAATCTACTACAAACCCCCGCCCCCACCCCCTAACTCACACACCCCCGGTGCCCCTTAGACGCGCGCCCATCGCACCGGAAGTGCCGGTCCGTGGTCCCGGAAGCCGCATGCCCCCCTCCACTGTCAGTATCAATATTTCACGGCCAGGGAGGGGGTGCTCTTAGCCGTCCCCCTGGACAGCCCAGGCCGTCAGCATGCTTCCCTCACCATTTCCTCCCTTCATCCCCTCCTCAGGGCCCCCCTCTACCCTCCAGGAGTCCATACCACCCACTATGTGAGTGTCTATGTGTAGTATACTAGTAGGTTAGGAGACCCACGTGTCCCATGCACCTGCAGTATTAGAGTTCCTTCCTTGCTGCTTCCTGGGGGCACATTGGGTCAAGATGCAGATATCTACTTGCACTTTAACCTACACGTTGGTCCATTGTGCTTTGCATGAAGGGTAAGCACACATAAACACATACTCTGCATTTATTTGTATCGAATTTTGGGATCAGCAGTTACTACTTTTGTGACATTCATCTACCCTGTATTCCCATTACCAGTACTTAACTGTACATGTACTCTAACCCAGGCATAATCAACAGATGCCGCCACCTCCCCTTACCTCCTCTATCGATCCTCGATCCCTATGTCAGGACTGTGTCGGGTTGGGACGGTACACACGTAGCATCAATATTAATTGCCGGCCTCCGTTTGCCCAAGTTATTAATGGTGGACACAGGGAGTGGCCGGCCCGTAGAGTGCGACATAAAGACCGTCATATTGACCCCCAATCACGGGGACACTAGTCCCCACTATAAATACCTGTAGTTGAAGTTACTCAACCCTCACAATTCCACCATGAGACTGGGCACGCCATCACACCCATCTGAGAGGGTGTGATTGGCTTGTAACTTATTGCCTTCACGATGTGTCCCTATTTCAGGATGGACATCAGGGTGGGGTCGGGAGTGGCCGAGTGTCGCTTGGGAGTCACAACAACTGAAGCCATCACGCAGGGGTGGAAGCCACATATATGGAGAAGCACATGTATGTTACTACCTGTAGATGCTGTGGATGCATGGTTACAGCAGAGATGTCTCTGGTTGCAGTGGCTCCATAACCCCCACCTGGCGAGACTTCCCCTGGGGACCATATTGCATTACATGTCTTCACTTTATAGACGTCGGTTTTGGATGTCAATACCTTGGGCAATATATTCCTGTGCCTTTCAAAACACTTTCTAACATTGCACCGCATCATTCCCTGTACTACCACAATAAGTGAAAATGGCATCAAATTTAAGACACCACACAGCTCTAATAGTAACACCTAGAGTATTTGCCTTTCAGCTTAAAACACCCTCTCAATGGGAGTGAAGCCACAATTAGAACGTACAGTCCCAAAGCCCTATGGCGTTGAAGTGCAGCTATTCACACTATTCACACAGGGACGCCGCTTGGTGTCGCCACCGCCAATGTCGTCTGCTACGTCTACTTCCGGTGGGGCCCTCCAATCATTACAACCACCACTGCAGCGTCCGTGTACCATCCCCACTGTACAAATATGAACACTGGCTCGGGGCGACAGGAAACACTCACCGGGAAGAGGGGCAAATACAATTACGCCGGCTCATAGCCCCTCTTTTTTGTGCACACAATTTTACATTTGCCCACGAGTACTGGTGGTAATTGTTCTACCCACAAATGATGGGGCAGCGATTGTCTTTTTCTCCATTTCCCTGGCCATGTCTCTCCATTGTCTGTTGTTGTACATTTCAAGCCTCATGGCGTTCATATTTCCTTCATTATTCTCCCTCCACCCACCGTCTCCCCTGCACAGCATTCGGACACCCATCCACTCCCCCACTATGTCCCTAGGGCCCGCCCTCCGGCCACGCCCATCTATCCATCCATAGATATAGTCTATGTCTATGATCCATCTATGGCTACGGGCCATTGACTACGGCCTAATGGAAAACGGCCCTGGCCCCATACCGCCTAAATAATGAGGCCTACTGTGAGCCTCCATACTAGCCTACTAGCACAGCACTACTAGGTCTGGTAATGTCCTGGGCACATGGCACATCGCCGGGCCGCCGCCAGCATATGGTACATCATTAAGCACGCCAGGAGCATACTTTACCACAAGGCAGTGTGGACTGGACAGCACACAAGGTGCCGACTTTATGGGTCATGGTTGACACTTATATTGTCAAGGTCAGGGACAGCGAGTAGCAGAGGTGTGAAGCTATGATGATAACGGTTGACAACTCAAGTAGCAGCCAAATTGTGCCTTTTATCTACATGTCCATGTACTAGCCACTCAATGGTCAATGGTGCACAATGGTCAATGGTTCACAATGGATCAGCCTTCTCTAAATAGCATCACAGAACACACCCTTACATTAGATATATGTCAAACTGTGTACCCTTTATGAATGTGATCTATTCCTCATTTTATCACACATGTATTCCCCATACACTAACATTTCTATTGTTGCTTGCATCAACCCCACCCCTCCCTTCCACAAAATCTACATTACCACTCCCTCTCCACAAAAAACCACGAACCATGGCGTGTCCAGCGAGCATTAACACTACTCCCCCTGGAGGCTCTATATGGGGAGGAGGTGCAAGAGTAACTCATAATGCAAATTCATGTGAGGTCAGTCAATACTTTATTAGTTACTGCTCCTCACTGTGTGAATACAATGCAAGGGGAACATCATACACGGCTATATACATTTAACTTTAATAACATCAATTGTATGGTATGGTGGCTATATACATGCTTTATGCATGATGTGTGTATGACGCCTATAGTGGAGGGTACATATTGTTGTAACATGGAGGGTGCTGCATTAGCAGTGGTCTACACACGCCAGGCGTTAGCAGACAGCACTAAGGCTAGAGGTCAGCTGTGGGGTATGGATGGTCAGTAAACACGCACCATCACCATGACTGGGGTCCCCTGTGGGATCAACACACCCTCCTCCCACCTCTCAACCTGCCGACCAGTAACAATAGCTCACAACACAGGCCCTGAACAACTGTTAACAATGTATGGTCCACACCAGGAGTTGATACTCTGCACCTAGCGAGATATCATAAACGATGTATCTACTAATCCTCACTCATATAACCTGTCTCAATAGGTCTACGTGTTTATCACAGGATGTACCTTGTAAACCATGTATTTGGCATTTCTAAATGAATAAATAAATCTCAATGCAAAAAGCTTACTGATAGCCATGGATCCTCCTGCTCCTTCTAATATCTAACTTCTAGGCCACTCAATCTCTCATCTCATTTACCCACCCTCCCTGCTCCTTTCCCTATACATGTACATGAACACCTAATTCAAGAACCCCCCCCCCTTCCCTTCACCCACTCACATGTTCTCTCCAACTACCCATCCACTACATTTATCCCTCCCCCCACCCCCACCACAGAACCCCGATTCCTTCCCTACTCGTCCCCCTCTCAGCCCATCAGGCCTTTTTGTTCCCAGCCGTCTCGTGCACAATTCCAATTGCTTTCTCGGGATTCATAACTCGCCAGGAAATCAAAGCAACCCCTCCCCTCCCCCTCTCCTACACCACTCCATGTGTGTGTGTAGGGGTGTGTGTGTGGGGGGGGGGGGGGGGGGGCTGAGTGGCGGCAGAACAATAACACAGAGTGCTGGAGGCTACTGCTGATAAATGGAGGCCGCATCATTGTGGGAGCTGCCTCATGCAAACCCCCACAGCCAGCCTTGGGGAATATTTGCTGTTTTTGTTCACATGACACAACATTATGTTTTTATTATCATCATGTTTAAAGTCTAGAATAATGGGATTTAATTTTAATATGAAATGTTAATTTTATAGATATTTAATTAGAATTGTTATTAGGGATGAGACAATAAGGAAAGATATTCTATTCAAAATGTTACATTTTACAATGTTTTTGATATCATTTGTTAAAATCCACTTGAATGAATGCTTATCCAATCTGAGAGACGTTGTATGACCTTTCTGAATGAATGAATTTTCAGGGAAGTATACTATGCCAAGGATCTCTCATTCGGCTACAGTTAGTTATGGAAAATCTGTGCTGTGTTTGTTTATTTATGGAAGGGGTGTGTGTGTGAGGGGTGGGGGGGGGGCAGATGGATTAGGTTTAATTATTTCCGTAATCACCCAGAGCATCCATGTTTCTTATGACAAGGGGCGGGGCTATAATAACTCCAACGAGTAGCTCCACACTGAGGTCACACTGAGGTCACGCTGAGGTCAAATAGAGGTCACTAGTAGAAATCTGCATGAGGGGGGGGGGGGTATATAAGAGACTTTAGCAAGTCTACCCAGGG
Source organism: Harmothoe impar (assembly GCA_947462335.1). Taxonomy (NCBI): domain Eukaryota; kingdom Metazoa; phylum Annelida; class Polychaeta; order Phyllodocida; family Polynoidae; genus Harmothoe; species Harmothoe impar. Next base: position 6,499 of record CANHQG010000543.1, read on the forward strand.
TCTGGGAAGGCAGTATTAACATTGCCACCAGCCTGGGTCACTGCCCACTTTCACCAACTACTTACAGCAGAGAGGTATCTAAAAGGTCACTAGTGGTAGGCCTGTGTAAAATGGCGGGTGTTTTGAGCACGGTTATTCTCCTAGGATTATTAGCCTCTTTTGTTTTCTGTTTCCTTTTTTAAAACTCTGCTTCTTGTGGGGGTTCTTGTTTTTATTATGCCTGCACCACCCCCTGCTTCAAAAAACAAACATGACTCCATCACATCTACATGGACTCGCCGGAAATATACAGTACATCATGGCCACTAGGGGGTGGGTTGTACCAGTGGGGGCACTATCCTAGTGCACCCCCTCCCCTTCTGTGCACACCCCCACCACCACCCACTGCCCCGGGGACCCACCGACCGCTGCTGTCGAAAAATGGCAACAATTCCAGTGGGAAATTACTTCCGGTTGGGGTGGCTCAAAGTATGAAGGCAGGCGACTGGGCCAGATTAAAAACAAAGTAGGTGGGTGGGAGGGCGGGGCAGTGGGGAATGGGTGGGGGTGGTGCCTGCTTCTAATATCATTACCTAGGGGGAGGGGGGTGGTACTACTAGGGAGTAGGGCGATAAAGCAGCACCAAAAGCCAGGCTAATATCTTCCTTGCATGTGAGATAGTCCATCAAATCAGATTAATATACAATTCGCAATCCGCGCGGCCGGCGCTGTGTTAGGGTGGGGAGGGCGGGTGTACAGGGGCGGGTAGGCTTATAAATTACTAAGTAATGAGAGGCCGATGTGTGGGGGGAGGCTGGGGGTGGGGGGCAGAGTGCCAGGGTCTGCCACCAGAGGCGCTGTTAACGACAGGGGGCGGCCGTCAGTACCTGCCGTCTCCATCAGGGGGCGCCAGGTGAGGCATACTAATCCCGGCTCAAGAGCTACTCACCGAGCCGCTCAGACATATAGCTCTACTCACACCACCACCACTACTACTGCCGTATAGCATGCCGCACGCCTCCGCTATAGTATACTCTACTCTACTTGTCATGTTACATCTAATCATATACAAGGCATAATATACAGCGTATCAAAACTCCTGTGCATCACATCTGGGACTGGGAGGAGTCATGGGTAGAATGCGAACAGATGGACGGAAAAGATGCCAGGAAAAGAAGCCAGGATATGTGTTGCCGAAGCCACGATCAGAGCTGAAGCCAGAACATGGCTTCAAAGTGGTGGTGTAGATCTAGTGGGGCTGGTAGAGTAGGGGGCTGGGAGGAGAGTGGGGAGGGGCAGGCAAGTGTTTGGTGTAAGCTGCTCACCTGCCCCCTATCGGCGGGTGGTGTAGTCAGGTAAGAGGATTACCCCCCCCCCCCCCCACACACACACACCCTCCCCTCTCAGACACGGATGTCGGGTGTTACAGTACCAGGGTATTACACCCGTCCCCGGGGGCACCACGTTTCCGGGATTAACCCTGAAGTGGAGCCCCCCCCCCCCCCCCCCACCCACCAGTCTCCGCCAGGTGTCGCCATCATAGAGGTGGTAATTACCTCTGGTGGTCATGTCGGGCCATGTACCCACAGGAGGTCATGATACATTCACTATAGTACACTCCTGCAAAATGATACCAGATTTCATATTTTTATCAGTAGAGGTTCTCCACTTCAAAGCAGCCACTGACTTCAAGTTCAAAACCCCACCCTCATGTTCCACTGTCCATAGTCTACTAGTAAAGGCCGAACTGATCCGTTACAGTTGTTCTGGCCCACATGTAGGCGGCCCCATGGCCCCGGCCTGCCCCCTGGGGCCCGGTGGGCGTGGCCCCGGCCACACGTGTATCAGCTGATTGACATGTTCCCGGCTTCCTTCCGGCAAGATAGAACTGGACAAAAGCCGTTGCCATGGCGACGCTCGGGTTGCCATGGTATTATAATCCCATTGTGACGCCTGCAGTGCCGATGGCATCCTGTTGCCGGTGACAGGCAGCCTTGTGGGTGGTTATGTGGAGGGGGTGGGGGGATTGGGATTGCTTTAGATGTAGATCTAGGCAGATAGAAGTTAGGACGGAAGGTTGGGAGACGAGGTTGTGGGAGGGGTAGGAGCCGATATTTGTGATACATTCCTGACAGAACTCAGAAAGCCCACTTCTTTCAAACTCCATGAAGTGAGGGACTGCACAGAGATAGTACATGGCATGGGAGTTAAGGATCCAAACAATGGAAACATGTGTGCTTACTAGTTGGCCCTTGGTGGACTGGTACAACTTGGTGGTGGGAACATATCACAGTATGCTGATATTAGAGCTAATGCCAAAGGCCATCCTATCATTAGCATGGATCCCACAACACAAACTATCACACACACACACATGTGACGTCATTACTCAACAAACTATACTCCTCCCCCCCCCACACACACACCCTCACACAATCAAACAGAGCTCGTGATGAGGCCGACCAACCACCGCCAGGACTGCTATTTGTGCACCTGTTTGTAATCCGTGAAAATAAATACGCCGACTTCAATTCCTTGGCACATCACACATAGCGGCGGCCTAGTGTTGGCCGTGGGTGCTTGTATTTGCATCAACAAATACACCACCCCACCCCCAAATGGGACCAGTACTATGCCACAGCATGCCTACCCCCCCCCCCCCCCTTTCCATACACACACCAAGTATTCCCATCTTCTGTGTAAACCACGAGTGCAAACGTATATGCTATGGGGGGGGGGGGGGGGGGGGGCTTTCAGGTCACCCCTATACACCCCAACCCTCCCACTTTTCTCCAATACACAAACTGTCCGTCCCAGTACCGAGGTCTTGCTCATGGTGACCCTGGAGGGATATGATGGGGCACAACTTCCACCCTGCCACACCCTTACCCCCCCCCCCCCCCTCCTTTACCCTACCCCAGACCTTAGGAGTTAGACTAGTGCAGTGGGCTTGACGTCCAGACAAACATATATTGTGGTAGGAACAACTTCACAAGTGTGCAAACGAATAGAATGGAGATGTGGGGACAGGGGGGGGGGGCAATTTAAGCCCCATCCCGCCAGACCCTGCTTGTCCATCCCTATTCCGCTGGCGGTTGAATTTACACAGCTGGTCTGTTTACAAAGTGAAAATTATGAATTGATTCCACCCCCTCGGCTGCTCACCTCCGCCCAATCCTACCAAGCTCTCTGGGCGACCCGAGCATGTGCGCCGTGCCGCCTCTGTTTGCCGAGCCAACAACGGCAAGAATTTGGCAGCCGCACCATAAATATTGGTTGAGCAAACACTAGGGGCACCCCGGGTACCCCCTAGACCTCTCGTCCACCCTCCACTTCCCCCCCCCCCCCCTCAGCAAACACATTCTGCACCCTCTCATCGACACCCTAGCGGCCGTCTCAAGAACAACACCCCCCTTGTGGGGCTGGCAACACTGACTAAGGCCCGTGTATTAACCTTGGGGCATCCACAGAAAGAGAGAGAGGGGGAGGGGGGTATTTGTAGAGTGTGTTGGGGGAGGGGTAGACAAGTAGTTTACCCTTGTACTTTAGCCAGGGTCTTTTCTTCGGTGTGCATTAATTTGCCTAGAACGGGAGCTGCTGGAGGGGATTCCCTAATGCACATTAGTGGCGGGATACCCTTTCTTCTCCTGCTGACCTCAGACGTTTTACTATTACACATGGATGTGTACTCATTGAAGCTTCGCCGCACAAACACCAGAGGGCTCCACCCACTACTTGGCTTCCAAACAATTTGAATTTCCCGCCAAAAATCTC
>CANHQG010000544.1:0-10178 GCA_947462335.1 Harmothoe impar
ATTGGTCCTCAGCATATCCCTCTACCCCCCCCCCCCCCCCCCCCCACCCAACCTGGTATGCTTAATAACATCATGACAACGAAGGCTATGAAAGCTGCTATGCGGCCCTCAAACCCGCATTTATACGTAAATGCCCTGACAATACCATAAAACCTCGCATACAAGCCTACCCAGTGGGCACACATTTCGGTTCAACGTTCAATCAATGTTGAATTAACATTGAATCAACATTGTCAACCAGTTTTCAATGTCGATTCAATGTTCTGTGCCCAATGGGTATCAGCCTAACTCCGTACAAGTCGGAGTGCAGCCAGGATAGATACTCCAGCCTCTTATACCCTAGCTAGGGCTTTACTTTGTAAGTGAAGTGCAGATGTCTGAAATAAATGTAATGCTGCTTTGGGTGTTTAAATTAAACATCTTTTTTTTGCGTTTTGAAAATTGTTTTACTGAGCCTCTCACAATGTACGAATAGTAAAAAAACAATGTCCAATATGCGTCAAAAACCTGAATCAATCAGTTTCACATTTGTACATATACAACTGTACCAATGAAAGAACTGGATGATAGTTGAAATATAATGACAAGGTGTTCCTCGTGAATAAATGTATCTATACTCTAATTAGTTGCAGAATAGACATCCCCAGAGAGTGTCACTAGGGGTGGCTGAGCCTATAGCGACATTTTGGTTTTCTCCGTGTGGGCGGCCATGTTAGTTCTGAGCTCAGAATTTACTTAGGCAGTGACCATATACACCCACAAACCCTAGCTTGCCAGGAACAGGCTACATTGCGAGAGCAGAGCCAAGATCTCACGAGATTGCTGGTGTCAGTGTAAACAGAGTAGTGTGCCTTTACATAGGGAGTCAGAGTTTTGAGTGCGTCACTTTTTAGGGGGAATAGCTTGTAACTGTGTCACTTTTTATCTATATAGGTACTTGTAGAAAAATATCTTCAGGTCGATTTTTATCTCAGATTTTTCTGTGTCCGTGGATTTAAAAAAAACCTGTTTCGCTGTGTCGCCCGTGTCGATTTTTACCCAAGTAGAGGCACAGTAGTCGCAGGAACAAGTCCACATCAGCTAGAGCGCTATAGTGTCAGGCATGTTGTGTGTGTTTGAGTGTGTGTGGGGGGGGGGGGGGGCTGGGAGTACCCTCATACATCATAGAGAGACCAAAATCGATGCATTTTTATGAGGCCGTGTAATTAAATAGGGGACACATTGTCAGCTTGTGTCGGGGCGAGGTGCGGCCGTGAGCACCCCCCCCCGCCCACAGCTGCCTCCACCCACCCTACCTGTCCCAGGGGAGGGCACTGACTCTATGGCCTATACATGTACTAGTACTATGGCCTGTACCTAGAAAACGACACAGGCATATCTTAACCATAGAACTCTGCATGCTCATGGTGTGGCAAAAAAATGGCATATATCCACGTGCATACTCCACTTGTCTGACTTTCATATGAGAGTGGTTCTAGCGACAATGACGCTGACTTTTCTGTGTATGTGTGTGCATACACAGGGAAAAGAAATAACTTTAAAAGGGAGTCCAGGGTGCTTCCAGAATGACTCCCCTCTCAAAGGTAGTCTAGTTCTCGAAAGGGATCCTAGATGACTCTCAAGCTGACATAAGGGAGTCACCTGGGGGAGTCATGTAGCTCTCTGGGCCATATGACTCCCCCAGGTGACTCCCTTAGCTCAGCCAGGTGACTCCCCTAAGCGAGCCTGGGCTCCCCTAAACAGGGGAGTCATTCTGGAGGCAACCTGGACTGCCTTTTGATGCTGTTTCTCCTCTCTGTGTATGGCCAAGGTGTAGGGGTATGGCCTGTACTTTGGCATAGAGGGGGCGTAATACAGCCTAGTGCTATATAGCCTTAGCAGTTAACTTGTGTATGCATATTATGCATCCCCTCCCATGGTGATATTTCTCTTTGGTTATCCATATTATATCAGCTACCACAAGGAAATGGGATTGCGCACAAGTATGTCATACATTGTAAACCTACGCCCAAGCTTTCTATGTGAGGAATAACGTCTAAACTTGTTCAAATCCTCTCAACTGGAGGATCCAGGATTTTCTAGAGGTGGGGAGGGGGCAAACCTGGCCAACCTAGAGTGACTGTCTGTTTCCCGTGAGAGAAGCGCAGTGGTCATATTAGAGTGGCTTTGGGGGCATGCCCCTTAGACAAATTCTAGATGTGAAATGATGCATTCTCATGCATTTTAGGATGCAATATTCTTAGACTCAGCCCCCTTCCCCTCTCCAGGTCATGTTATATAATATTGTCTCCATCTCTTTCTCTTTCCCCTCTTTTCCTCTCTTTTCTTTTCTCTTCTTCCATTTTATTTCCCCCTTATTATTTTTTTTTTGGGGGGGAGGCACCCTATGGATCTGCCAATGCTCCCAAGTGATGTGGTGTGGTAGAGTAATTGTAGTGGGTACAGTTACATACACAATAGGGCTTAACCCTTTAAGGGCCACATACTGCTTTAATGCTTCTTGTTTGTCATGATGCATTCATGCAGCCCTGACGAGTGACTCGCCAGTGCTGCATTCAAGCATCATGACGACCCTATATGGGGTTGACACACTCCTGGAGCGTTGGCATGATACTTGAATGCAGGCCTGGTAAGTATATCTGCCAGGGTTGCATCAGCCAACTAAAGACATGTGTCATCAAACACTATGCAGCACTTCACCCTTCAAGGACGACATGTCACTAAATGTTGACATTTGTCGCCATGGTGCACCAATGCAACATTGGCAAATAACTCACCAGTGCTGCATTGATGCACCATGCTGACCCTTCAGGAGTGTCTCCATCCCATAAGGTCGGCATGATGCATGAATGAAGCACTGGCGAGTTCCTTGCCAGGGCTGATGCATGCATCGTGTTGACCACAGGCATGATGCATTAATGCATTATGCCGTACTCAATGGGTTAATTGGTTTTGAAACTGCTGACAGATGTTTGATGGGAAACAATGTAACCTACTCATAGTACACCCCACCTGAGCACCCCCCCCCCCCCACCCCCCCCCCTCACACACCTTGCCCTTGACCGTATGGCCATACAGAAACAATAGCACTAATTCTGAAGTCCCCCATCCCCGGTCCCCTCCCCCTACTCTGACCCTCCTCATCCCCCCCCTGCAACCCTTCAACCCATGTTGTTTACACTCACCTACTTATATTGTTAACCCTGTAAGCATAGTGCATAGTGCTTTAAAGTATCATACCCTTGGTCGTCATGATGCAGCCATGATGAATAACTAGCCGGTACTGCAATCTGGGAGTGTATCAACCCCACCGACTCGGCATGATGCATGGATGCAGCACTGGCGAGTTACACACCAGGGCTGCATTCATGCATCATGACAACCAAGGGCATGATGCATTCATGCATCATGCCATCCTTAAAGGGTTGAGTAGGTGTGCACCTCGTGCTGCTTGGAGAGGACCCTCCCACTTACAGTGTGGAGTATGTACACTAACAGTACAGGAGGGTCTTTCAGAACGGACTCGTCAGTCGTCATAATAATTATTGGATTTTCGTCAAAACATGCCATTAAAGCAAATTTGGGAGTTGATGAGCAAGGCAAATGTATGGACCCAGAGTGGTCGTCACATGAATATTGAGGCCATTTCAGAAAATATACTATTCACTATACAAAATTGATAAATACCACACGCTAGATAAAGATGGCAAATGTGTCCAATTATATTTTCTGACGATTCCATCTTGTGAAAGAAATTGTACTAGTGGTCGTCAAATAGGTTTTGTTACGTCACCATTTACCTACGACCACGTCAGTGGTTCTGAATGAGCCTCCAGGAGGATCTTTCAGAACAACTGACGTGGTCGTAGGGAACTGGTGACGTGACGAATCCTGTTTGACGACCACTAGTGAAATTTCTTTCACAAGATGAAATTGTCAGAAAATAGAATTGGACATAATATTTGCCATTTTTCTATGGTGTATAGTGTTTGCCATTTTTGTATAGTGTATTGTATAGTTTATGAAATGGCCCCAATATTTATTTGACTACCACTCTCGATCGACACATTTGCCATGGTCGCCAACACAAAATATTACACTAGTGAGACCCTTGGACGAAAATCTAATTATGACGACTGACGAGTCTGTTCTGAAAGACCCTCCAGGACGTGGTCGTAGGCAAATGGTGACGTGACGAAACCTGTTTGACTACCACTAGTAAAAACTCTTTCAGAAGATGAAATAGTCAAAATACATAATTGTTCAGGTCTGCTGGGAAATCAAATGTATTATACATGCATAACTTATGTAACAATATGCATTTATACATACACATACATAGGTACATGTATAGTTTCTGAAATGATCCCAAATTTTGTTTGATGACCACTTGGGATCCATACATTTGCCATGGTCGTCAGCACCCAAATTTTGACATGTTTTGATGAAAATCCAGTTATGACGACCGACGAGTCCATTCTGAAAGACCCTCCAGCTCTGGTGGGCTGGGACTGGATTACTCCGTACACATGTTATTACCAATATAACAATACTGTCTTCTTTCTGCAACTAGATCCTGCCTGTATTGGGATTTTGCCAATGCAATTATGGTAAAAACATTGTTTTATTAAATATGTTTATCAGGATATTTGTTGCCATACATACATATAAATGGGATTGTCAATATATTTTAGACGATACCTCGCGACTAATGTAATACATGGCTCTCTCTCCACATAACATGACTTATTTTAGAGAGTCAAACATCGCCTGATATACAGGCAATGTAGGGAAGCCATCCTATAGGCTAAGAGTGCCCAAGGATGGATCTATTGGATCTACAGAAGCATATTACAAAAAGGGGAGACTGTTCTGAGTAAATAACAAGAATTGCGGTTGTTGCCGCGTAAAAAAATGCCTCAGGCATTTTTATACGCGGCAACAACCGCAATTCTTGCATTTTAAGGAACATAATGTCTACATGGTTGGTATATTTGTAGGGGACCCATTCAAGACACCATATAAACAGGACGGGAGGATAACTGACAGATGTGACACAACAGGGGAAAACTTGCCATTACAGGGATTTAGTGTAATCAGGTGACAGCTAACCAGCATTCCCTTGTTGGTGTGGGAGACCAAGTCGTATTGCTATTTAGTATACACTCACAGACACATTGCCAAGGCGTCTTGTTATAATGTGATGCATGAGGGATAGTAGTTGCAATTAAAATTATGACTAATTTGTGATCTTTCTTATAAATTAGTGGAGTAAACTGCTATTGTATGCCAATCCCTTCTATCCCTTCTAAAGGCTTGTGGATGTACCAAGTTGATTCTGTGTTGCATTCCACGGAAAACAGGAGTTAAAGTTCTACATGGTTTTGCAGACCCCCCGCCCCCCTTCTCTCCCTTTTACTACTACTAGTACAAATGTATATGTAACAGGATGCGTATGTGAGTGTCGAACCCCCCCCCCCCCCCCGCTCAACATAACTTTCACACTTAGCAGCCGTGTACATGGGGGTGGGAGGTGGGGGCGTCGCGCTATAGGCGTCTAGCTGGATGCATTATCAACCAATGAGATAATTCCCTGGCCTTCACTGCGGAATTTTTAGGGTGCATTATGTAACAGCCTTTACCCATTGTGATTGCTGTATCAGAGCTTATCTCGCCGGTTACCAGATCAAGCAATGGATGCGCCCACAGGGCGACCAGACTGACCCCTATACAGCTATGTTGCATGTAGAGACTGTGTTTGCCCTTTTATAGCCGTGGACCATACCTGGTAATATACAGCCACTAGGTGGCCATCAGTGCAGCAGCACTAATAGAACCATTGAATTCCTTTGGTAGATAAACAATTAGAATAGCTGTTGCTAGGCAACCAGCTGTCTTAGCAACAAAATAATAGAACCATTGAATTCCTTGGGTCCATGTTAGGGGGGTAGGTACAATTATAATCAACCTCAGGAGCATGGAAATGGGTGTTGCTAGGCAGATAAACAATAAGAATAGCTGTTGCTAGGCAACCAGCTGCCTTAGCAACAAACCAATAGAACCATTGAATTCCTTGGGTCCATGTTAGGGGGGGTAGGTCCAATTATAATCAACCTCAGGAGCATGGAAATGGGTGTTGCTAGGCAGATAAACAATTAGAATAGCTGTTGCTAGGCAACCAGCTGTCTTAGCAACAAACCAATAGAACCATTAAATTTCTTGAGTCCATATTAGGGGGGGTAGCTACAACTATAATCAACCTCAGGAGCATGGAAATGGGTGTTGCTAGGCAGATAAACAATTAGAATAGCTGTTCCTAGGCAACCAGCTGTCTTAGCAACAAACCAATAGAACCATTGAATTCCTTGGGTCCATATTAGGGGGGGTAGGTACAACTATAATCAACCTCAGGAGCATGGAAATAGGTGTTGCTAGGCAGATAAACAATTAGAATAGCTGTTGCTAGGCAGCCAGCTGTCTTAGCAAGAAACCAATAGAATAATTGAATTCCTTGGGTCCATGTTAGGGGGGTAGGTACGATTTTAATCAACCTCAGGAGCATGAAAAAGGGTGTTGCTAGGCAGATAAACAATTAGAATAGCTGTTGCTAGGCAACCAGCTGTCTTAGCAACAAACAAATAGAACCATTGAATTCCTTGAGTCCATATTAGGGGGGGTAGGTATGATTATAATCAACCTCAGGAGCATCGAAATGGGTGTTGCTAGGCAGATAAACAATTAGAATAGCTGTTGCTAGGCAACCAGCTGTCTTAGCAACAAACCAATAGAACCATTGAATTCCTTGGGTCCATGTTAGGGGGTAAAGGTATGCTTATGGTCAACCTCAGGATCGAAGGTTGATTAATATTAATTTTATCATTATATGCATAAATTTGTGTTGTGACACCTTAAAACAAAATGGCGGCACCCCTTAAAACAAAATGGCGGCACCCGTACTGACTTCCTGTCAAATGAAAACAATATAATGCCTCAACCTGGTAGTTCGCAAGCTCACCACCAGGGCCCCTCCGGGGCCTTTCGGCCTTAAAAAAACATATCCATGTAGTCCAAAGCGGTTAATGCGTTGCTTATCAGCGTAAATACACCAACATAGGGAGTGCACATTAAGATCGGTATATATACATTCCCTTAGCACTTAGCAGATGAAGGGTAGAGTAAGATTATAGATTGTATAGTGTTTATGCCTGTCCCCCACTACACTGAAAATCCATAGGTTGAAAGGGTTAGTCACTACAGACTAACCTAGGTTGGTCATATGAGTGTTAGTCACAATGGCAAAGTTATATTCAAAAATGACCAAGGGGTCAGTCAGTTGTGGCTAACCTAGGTTCATCATTGGTGTGTTGTATTTGTATACCACTAGTTGGGGCCACCTATGATGACCACTCAGTGGCTCCCCCTGGAACTAAAAGGACTAAGGTGGGTTGGTCAGTAGTGACAATAATAACTAATCTAGGTTGATCGTATAGGGAGCCAAAAAATGACTTACTAGGTTAGGCACTAGTGACTGAGAGGTTGGGCGTATAGGGAGCCTAGGAATATCAATGTATATATAACGCCATTTGGGTTTGCTGCATGGATAGATAAGCAGTAATAGCACCAATCATGCTGAGTAAATTAGATTATTTGATTGATTTAGGGCCTAACCTTAGAGTGAGGGGGGAGGGGTAGAGCAGAGTCCACTGTACAATAGGTGAATTAATATTGCATAAGCCGGGCCCGGAGTATAAGCTCGGGCTTGCAATATTATGAAATCAATAAAAATCATATTTCAGGCCATAGCTTCACTTCTACTTGGTAGCCTATTCACACACTTCTTTCGGCTATGTAACCCTTATTCCCCTTATGTATGTATAGAACTATTTTAAAGAGAAAGAAAGGTTAGATTGGTAAGGAATTTATTGGAAATATTGAACTAAATGTGTCAGAGCAGTAGATAATTCTCGAAATTATGAAAAAGTATGAGAGTGTTTATCCATGTATAGGAGGGGGGGGTAGCAGGGGCTACTGTGTACAATAGCTGTGTACAATAGCTGGGAGACTGTGCCATATCATACATGGTAGATAGATATAACGGGGAAGGGGTAGTAGGTCCCACTATGTAATCCAAGTGCATGAACTGGGTCATTACACTCTCACCCCTGAGGTTCCCTAAAGTAAGGTACAGTGTGGGACACTCTGCATGTCGGCCATTTTTTTTGCACTGACCCCTGTGACCACACAGGAGGTGGTAGACAAACCCAAAAGTGCTTAAATCTCAATTATGAATCAATCCCTGTTTCCTGCATCCTTAGGGTATTGAATATAACTAGGGGTTGCACCGTTTTTGACATCTAATTCCGCTCAGATTGCCCATATTACCTGAATTACCCCCCTTCACAGGAGGTGGTAGACAAATAGTTTACTACACTGTTAGTAATATATCAGAACATCAGGCAGGCGATTGTAATGACCCAGTTCAGGCACGTGATGTAATCTGTACACCACAATATCATACATGATATCTATACCACAGTTGGCTATATGAGAACAAAAGAAATTGCTTGTCTGTATAACACACACACACCAATCACAAACCCAGGTATATGTCAGAAATGGATATGGTATGCGTCAGTAGCTGCATACGTCTTTATAAACCGTGGACAATGGTAATTATCCTCTGCTTGGCTTATAACACTTATACAGCGCCTCACCATATTTACTACAGATATGGGATATATAGGGGAAGGGGAGCAGGACCTATTATGTATAATAGGTCTTAGGCTATAGACCACCATATCATACATGATACATATAGGGGAGTGGGGCAGGCCCTACTAGTCCTATATAATAAGTCTTAGGGTGTGCATGATATATGTATATATATACATATATATACATATACATGTATATATATATATATAATATATATATATATATATATATATATATATATGTATATATATAAATATATATATATGTATATAAATATAGGGGTGGGGGAGTGAGGGTTTGCTGTTGCTTGCCGTTCCGCTCACTTACCCTGCTATCTAAACCGACTCGTTCCGCCCCGACTCCCCAGGAGCTTCTCCCCCGAGCAGTTCAAACCGCTCGTTGGCTTCGATGCACACTCATTTTGCGCTTGTCACATGCAGCCATAGGCCCCCATAGAAACCAATGTAATCTCATAGCTCAGCAACCCCCCCCTCCCCCTCCCCCCAAGTTACAACCCGGTACACTCCCCAAGGGTGTAGTCCTCATCTCAATTACTACCCCTGAAATTAACCCTTTAAGGACGACGTGATGCATTAATGCATCATGCCCTTGGTCGTCATGATGCATGGATGCAGCCTTGGTGAGTCAATCACCAGTGCTGCATTTGAGCATCATGCTGACCCTGCAGAGTGGATGCACCCAATGCAACCCTTAGCGTGTTACTCACCAGGGCTGCATTGGTGCATTTTGAAGACAAATATCAGCTTTTAGTGACATGCCGTCTTTATAGTGTTAACAGCCTGCTCGGCTCCCATCCCCCAGCATCAAATTTAATGCCAATCAGCGGGTATCAGTTTTTCAACGTTATTGTCTTATTACAGGCTTTTCATTTTGTGTAGCGGGAGTGAATGTAAATAGGCGTTGTCGTGCCGGTGCGGGATGGGGATGAATGTAGAGCGGGGATTCAATAGCTGAATAGAGACCGGGCTACACGAGTTAACATGGGGGAGTGGATGTAGGGGGTGGGTGCATAGAGGGAAGGGAGGCAGGGCAGGGAGAACTGTGGGGGACAGGGAGGCAGCCAACGAGGTTGCACGACAGGGAGAGAGGCTGGCCGGAGGCAGGGAGGCAGCCATACATGGAGGCAGGGAGACAGATATGGAGTTAGAGCGGTAGGGGTAGGGAGACAGGGAGGTAGGGAGACAGGGAGGTAGGGAAGTAGAGAGATAGGGGAGGTAGAGAGGCAGGGAGGGAGGGAGGCAGGGAGGGAGGAAGAGGGGTAGGGAGGCAGGCAGACAGGAGGCAGGGGAGACAGATATGGAGTTAGAGCGGTTGGGGTAGGGAGACAGGGAGGTAGGGAGACAGGGAGGTAGGGAAGTAGAGAGATAGGGAGGTAGAGAGGCAGGGAGGGAGGGAGGCAGGGAGGGAGGAAGAGGGGTAGGGAGGCAGGCAGACAGGGAGGC
>CANHQG010000545.1:0-10160 GCA_947462335.1 Harmothoe impar
CAGTTTAAATCATCATATGTTTTGTTAAGGTACCTCAAAGGCTTCTCATTCAAAGAATTCCACCCTTGCATGAAAGATATTTGGCCATTTTCACTGACGATTCCTATTCCGTTCCATCTTACCCCACAATGGTGACCCATATTACCCCACTGTGGGGTAATATGGGTCACAAAATCTTTGAAATTATTAACTACAACCATTATACCTTAGGGGGTTTGAGGATACTTTTCATGGACACAGTTAAATATAAAAGAGGAATGCTTAAAAAGTAGGTAAAAAAATATTTTGCTTATGGTTACCAGTAAGGCAGAAATTGTATGCAAACCCTTAGGTGTCCCGTATTCCCCCATCTTCCCCTACACAGGTGTGCGGCTGGGAAGGGTACTTTTTGACCAAAATCCCCCTCACCAAGGGTCAATTTTCACCAAAATCCCCCTCACCAAGGGTCACTTTTTGGAGATTTCAACAAAATCCCCGAAAAAGGGTCATATTTTGCCAAAATTCTTCGCAAGAAGGGTCACTTTTTACAAAAATTCTTACACCAAGGCCGACTCCTCGGAGAAAATTGCTAAAACCTAGGCACTTTTGTCCAAAATCCCCCTCAGCAAGGGTCACTTTTGACCAAAATCCCCCTCACCAAGGGTCATTTCTGACCAAAATCCCCCTCACCAAGGGTAAAGGTTGTCAAAAGGCCAGCCGCACACCCGTGTCAAAAAAAAATGGAGTGTCCCCCCCCCCCCCCCGGGCCCCCACATCAAGGGCCCCTATTTAAAGATGCCCACAGAATGCACCATTCTGAAAGTAAAATTCCTAGCATCTTTTGAGCAGTGTGCCCACTAGGCTTTGAATTTCTTTTTCTAGGTTTTCTTACAGCAATTTACTATAGCCTATCCCTGAACCCCTCAAAATTTATCAATCTAGAGATATAACAAATTTTCTTTATAAGGGGTCTAGAGATTTGTTGGGGCAATATTGTCGTGGTATTGGCGGCAAACCCTCCGGTTGACGTTCTTGGCCAGCAGCCTGATGTATTTACAAAGGTCAAGGTCGCGGTTTTCATTTCCGGTTCCGCTGCAGGTTCCGATTGGCGAACCCTTTTACCTACCCAAACCTCACCCTAATCCATCATAACTACAAAAAAAATATTAAGCTACGGTTGGCGAACCCTTTTACCTACCCTAACGTCACCCAAATCTCTTTTAGAAATATTTACAAAGGTCAAGGTCACGGGTTCCGCTTCCGGTTCCGTTTCCGATTGCACACGAGGCGGATGGCCTAGTGACGCCAGGCGCTACGACCGCTACTGCAGCGCCGCCTATAGTTATATCTGTGTACTAAATGTTGTGCAATCAGCACGTGACGCGCATCGGTGACGTCATCGATGCGCGTACACAACAAGTTTGGCTGCCCACTTGGGGTCTCAGCAAAGGAAATCCTTTAACTATATATTTTAATATAGCGGAAAACGAAATAACAGCTACCAGGACATTTGCAATTTCTGAAACAAAATAACAAAAACAAAATAAAAACCTGATACCGAACTCACCTACTGATCCCCAATCTAGCCTTTGGAAAAAAATGTAAACTCACTGACGGGCCTGTTACACTAGCGGCACGCAATGAGGGCGATTTTGAAAACACAGAGCAGCCAATCCTGAGTCATGCCACGGCTTCCTGAGACGGATTACGCAACTGTTAGGTAATAACAGCCGACCAGTTCTCATGAGGTTTTGGCCGCTGCATTCCCGAACGCACACTGCAGTTCCCAAGCATACACCAGGCGGCGGCACCCCCCCCCCCCCCCCCCCCCCCCCGCCACCCCCGCCGTGGGAGACCGGCCGCTGTCGTGACTCGTAGACGCTGGCTGTGCAACACTCAGTGACGCGGGAAAAGAAGGAGACCGGGTAATGGGGGTAGAGGGGGGCGGAGCTTAGAGATCAGGCCGGGTCACCGGTCAGGCTAGAGAGGGGGGGGGGTCTCTAGGCGCTCACTGTGTAGCACGGGCCACCACTGAGCTAAACCTCTGGGGGGAGGTCAGGTGTTTCTGTTCACAGAAACAGGGTAGTCAACTCCAAGGTCCTACCTGACGGTTAGCTCAGGGAACCTGAACTCTATATCTCCGTTCCCCTCCGTAATAGAGTTCAGGAAACCAGCGCTTTGGGAGTGGAGGATTGGGGGCGCGCAGGTGGCCATCACTCTCATGTCTGGTGGCGAAGGGGGGGTGGCCTTTTAAATTTCGTTTTTGATACACTTTTAGGGCTAAGAAAAATCTGAAATTTTGCTAGGTTAAAGAAAAAATGTCAGGCTATCCAACGCAGTTAAAAAAATAAAGAAAATCCGAGTATTTATGGCCGAAAATGTGCGGGCAAGCACGTGCGCGCACCCATTCCTCCACTCTCAAACTGCTGGTTTCCTGAACTCTATTGCGGAGATATAGAGTTCAGGTTCCCTCAGCTAACCTGACGGTAGGACTAGGACTCTGCTTGGAGACAAAGGTCAGTTGGTGCGCGTGCTGTGTAGTCTATCTGATTTAACCATGGGGCCGTCCATTAATTAGGGCCCTAGACGGGGGGTAGCTGTGTCACTTGTCGATTTTAAGAAATGCCAATGTCCCTTGTCGATTTTAAGAAAGGAGTCTTGTCCTTTGTCACTAACACTGTAAAAATGTCACCAGCCCTCATGTCACTTGTCGATTTTAAGGAATGCCTGTGTCATTTGTCGATTTTAAGAAATGGGTCTTGTCCCTTGTCACTAAGCCCATGTCGATTTGTCGATTTTACCTGTCTGGGGCCCTTTAATTACATACGCATCAAGGGGGATGGGGGGGGGGGGTCAGGCCAAATGCGTACAGATGCGTACAGGGGGGGTGGGGGGGTGTACAACCGCTATTTGTAGGCCTATCATAACCGCTATCTGTATCAACTACACATTGCAGTTGACTATCCAACCGCTATGTGTATCAAAAAAACGCTAAGTGTATCAAATTAAGTGTATCAACAAGGTGTTATCTGTATCAAGCCCACCAAGCATTCTTCCTGACGCTAAGTGTATCAAAGTTGGTTTGACAGTGTCTTTTTTTTCAAAAAATGTTCTCGACTGAAAAAAAGATGGGTTTCTATTTGAAAATCGTGAAAAAGTCAATTTTCTGGAAAAACTCAAATTTGGCAGGAAAAAATCTTGAAATAAAAAAATTCCCCAATTAGGGCCGATTTGGTGAAAAATGTGTTTAAAATCATAAAAAAAGTCAAATTCTGTAGAAAAAAAAGAAAAAATTCTATTGGTCAATTTGGCAAGGAAAGTGGCAAACATTGTGAAGGCAGTTTTCTCGATAGTGTCCAATCCGGCGACTCAGACAGGAAAAAGTCATGAAAATTTACATTTTTCTGAAAAAAAAGGGCCAATTTTGCGGGATTAAACTATGAAAAAGTCAAATTTCCTGAAAATGCTCAATTTGCTTATTCTTTAATGGTTTCAAATTTAAGAGGCAAAGGTGACTACTTTTTTGTTGTCCAGGAGCATCCGAAATGGGTGCCTTTACCCTAAATTTATTTGTAGGCTTAGGTGTGAAGGTAAATTGTATGTCAAGGATATATATGGGTATGACAGAGATAGTACTCTATTTTCATACATTTAAGCACCTTGATACAGATAGTGGTCACCATTACAACCACCATCTGTAGTAACACCACTATCTGTATCAACCATATCATTGGAGGGTAGCCAAGCAGAAAAAGGTCAACTAAGGTAAATTTATTTGTGGGGTTAGGTGTGAAGGTAAATTGTATGTCAAGGGTATATATCTGGGTATGACAGAGATAGTACTCTATCCGCAGCTGACAAATAACTCGCCAGTGCTGCATTCAAACATCATGCATGACCAAGGGCATGATGCTAGAAGATAATTTGTCCCATTTGTGATGCATTTTCTGGTATGATACAGATAGCGTTTATGATACAGATAGCGGTTGGATGTGCCTATTCTCAGTGGTCAAGAAGTTGCAACAGATAGTGTTGGTTACTACAGATAGCGGTTGCAGGGTTACTACACATAGCGTTTTTTGATACACATAGTGGTTGGATGGTCAACCGCTATGTGTAGTTGATACAGATAGCGGTTTTGATACAGATAGCGGTTGTACACCGGGTCTAGGCCCATTTTGGCTTACGCATTGTGTACGCATAAGGGCCGATTTTCAGGCAATTTGGACTGAAATTGGTGCCTTTTTGAGTCCAAATATCCAGCCAAATTTTGAAGGTCGCACATGCTGGTAGAATGATGCATGGGTCGCAGTACCTAAATAGATCATATTTAATTTTGCCCCCCCCCCCCCCACATTCATGGAATGTTATCTCTTTTTGATTCCTGATTTATAGAAAGGGCTTTTTTAAATGAGAATTTGCTACTCTATAAAGGTTGGTGCACACACATGTATGGAACTAAACATGCAAACACTTTTTTGTCGGGAATGGGGGGAGATGGGGGGGGGGGGAGATATTACTCAATATCAGGGATGAAAGTGGCCAATTGAGGCCCCTGAATATAGGTCCCATATTCATAGTTAAGTACCGGTCTTCCTGACATCAAGAAAAGACGTGAAGACTTTCATCCCTACAATATCATGAAGGTGGGGGGTCTAGGTTGCTTTTAGGGCCAAGTCATTTATTGGCAGCTGGGGGGGGGGGGGGGCTTGTTGGATGTAGGGGGGGAGGGGTCATAATGAAAATCAGGCCCTTGGTGGGGGGGGGGGCTAGAAAAGACTCCATGCTGGGGGGGGGGCTCAAAATCAAAAACAGTCCATGTAAATACCCTCGAACATGCATGTTTTCACAGGTTTTAGGGGGGGGGACTTTGTATTTCTCAAAAGCCGAACTTTTTTTTTTTTGGGGGGGGGGGGGGGGTCGAGATTACTTTCAGCTAACTAGTGGGGGGGGGGGGGGGTCGGAATAAAAATTGCCGTTTTGGGAACATCCCCTTAGCCCCCACCCCCAGCGATTAATATCATGAGTCGGCCCTAAGCTCATTGGTGGTAGGGAGGGTCAGGGCCAAAAAGGGACGGGTCCCAAAAAGTTCCTCCCCCAATGAGGGAGGCAATAGGAAAGTGGATACTACCCTTGGTATAGCTGCGGAGTCAGTCCAGCCCACAGATCTGACTGCTTGAACAGACAACATGTCAGAGTCAGAAATGTTTTAGTTTTCTTGTTAGTATTATACTATTTGGGGATAGAGGCAATGTTTACATGCTATATGAAAAGATTTCAATGAGGGAGGCAATAGGAAAGTGGATACTACCCTTGGTATTGCTGCGGAGTCAGTCTAGCCCGCAGATCTGAGTGATTGAACAGGCAACATATCTGAGTCAGGTAATTTTTAAATTTCTTTGTAGGATTATACTATTTGGGGATAGAGGCAATGTTTTAATGCTGTTTAAAAAGGTTTCAATGAGGGAGGCAATAGGAAAGTTGATTCTACCCTTGGTATAGCTGCGGAGTCAGTCTAGCCCACAGATCTGACTGCTTGAACAGACAACATGTCAGAGACATAAATGTTTTAGTTTTCTTGATAGTATTATACTATTTGGGGATAGAGGCAATGTTTAAATGCTATATGAAAGGATTTCAATGATGGAGGCAATAGGAAAGTGGATACTACCCTTGGTATAGCTGCGGAGTCAGTCAAGCCCACAGATCTGACTGGTTGAACAGACAACATGTCAGAGTCAGAAATGTTTTAGTTTTCTTGTTGGTATTATACTATTTGGGGATAGAGGCAATGTTTAAATGCTATATGAAAGGATTTCAATGATGGAGGCAATAGGAAAGTGGATACTACCCTTGGTATAGCTGCGGAGTCAGTCAAGCCCACAGATCTGACTGGTTGAACGGACAACATGTCAAAGTCAGAAATGTTTTAGTTTTCTTGTTGGTATTATACTATTTGGGGATAGAGGCAATGTTTAAATGCTATATAAAAAGATTTCAATGATGGAGGCAATAGGAAAGTGGATACTACCCTTGGTATAGCTGCGGAGTTAGTCAAGCCCACAGATCTGACTGGTTGAACGGACAACATGTCAAAGTCAGAAATGTTTTAGTTTTCTTGTTGGTATTATACTATTTGGGGATAGAGGCAATGTTTAAATGCTATATGAAAAGATTTCAATGAGGGAGGCAATAGGAAAGTGGATACTACCCTTGGTATAGCTGCGGAGTCAGTCTAGCCCGCAGATCTGACTGATTGAACGGGCAACATATCTGAGTCAGGTAATTTTCAAATTTCTTTGCAGGATTATACTATTTGGGGATAGAGGCAATGTTTTAATGCTGTTTAAAAAGGTTTCAATGAGGGAGGCAATATGAAAGTTGATTCTACCCTTGGTATAGCTGCGGAGTCAGTCTAGCCCGCAGATCTGACTGATTTAACAGGCAACATATCTGAGTCAGGTAATTTTCAAATTTCTTTGCAGGATTATACTATTTGGGGATAGAGGCAATGTTTTAATGCTGTTTAAAAAGGTTTCAATGAGGGAGGCAATATGAAAGTTGATTCTACCCTTGGTATAGCTGCGGAGGTAAGCTGAGCATACTCTACCACATGGGCCTACAGAGGCTATAGGCCTAGAGGTACTCTGAGCATACTTCTCCCTCCATGGTACTCTGAGGATACTCTACCACATAGGCCTACTCAGGCTATAGGCCTAAAGGCACTCTGAGCATACTACTCCCTCCATGGTACTCTGAGACTACTCAACCACATAGGCTATATCTCTATAGGCCTAGCGCTACTCTGAGTATATGTCTCCCTCCATGGTACTCTGAGACTACTCCACCACATAGGCTATAGACTCTATAGCCTAGAGGTACTCTGGCCATACTTCTCCCTCCATGGTACTCTCAGACTACTCCACCACATAGGCCTACAGAGGCTATAGGACTAGGGGTACTCTGAGCATACTACTCCCTCCATGGTACTCTGAGCATACTCTACCACATAGGCCTACTCAGGCTATAGGCCTAGAGGCACTCTGAGCATACTACTCCCTCCATGGTACTCTGAGACTACTCCACCACATAGGCTATAGACTATAGGCCTAGAGGTACTCTGAGCATTCTACTCCCTCCATGGTACTCTGAGACTAGGCCTACTTTACCACATAGGCCTAGAGAGGCTATTACTCTGAGCATACTTCTCCCTCCATGGTACTCTGAGACTACTCCACCACACAGGCTATAGACTATAGGCCTAGAGGTACTCTGAGCAGACTTCTCCCTCCATGCTACTCTTAGCATAGTCTACCACATAGGCCTACAGAGGCTATAGGCCTAGAGGTACTCTGGCCATACTTCTCCCTCCATGGTACTCTCAGACTACTCCACCACATATGCCTACAGAGGCTATAGGACTAGGGGTACTCTGAGCATCCTACTCCCTCCATGGTACTCTGAGCATACTCTACCACATAGGCCTACAGAGGCTATAGGCCTAGAGGTACTCTGGGATACTACTCCCTCCATGGTACTCTGAGCGTACTCTACCACATAGGCCTACAGAGGCTATAGGCCTAGAGGTACTCTGGGCATACTTCTCCCTCCATGGTACTCTGAGCATACTCTACATCATAGGCCTACAGAGGCTATAGGCCTAGAGGTACTCTGAACATACTACTCCCTCCATGGTACTCTGAGACTATAGGCCTACTTTACCACATAGGCATACAGAGGCTATTACTCTGAGCATACTTCTCCCTCCATGGTACTCTGAGACTACCCTACCACATAGGCCTACACTGGCTATAGGCCTAGAGGTACTCTGAGCAAACCTCTCCCTCCATGGTACTCTGAGACTGCCCTACCACATAGGCCTACACTGGCTATAGGCCTAGAGGTACTCTGAGCATACTACTCCCTCCATGGTACTCTGAGCATTCTCTACCACATAGGCCTACAGAGGCTATAGGCCTAGAGGTACTCTGAGCATACCTCTCCCTCCATGGTACTCTGAGCATACTCTACCACATAGGCCTACAGAGCCCGGAGGGGCACTTAGTATATTTTGTATACACATGTGTGCGGCTGGGAAAGGTACTTTTTCTACAAAATCGCCCTAACAAGGGTCCACTTTTCAGAGAAAAATTGCCCTAACAAGGGTCCACTTTCATGAAAATCGCCCTAAAAAGGGTCTACTTTTCACAAAAATGTCCGGGTTTTCGCCAAGATTTGCCTGTTTTCACAAAAAATGTCGCAGTTTTCAAAAAAATCTTAGCAAGAGGGTAATTTTTTCAGCAGATTTACACAAACATGGGTTATTCTATTGTTTTTTTACCGAAACCTAGGCACTTTTGGTCGAATTGGCCCTAACAAAAAAGCCTATGAGTTACTGTGGTTCAAAATGGGGGGGGGGGCGCGAAACGTTCCACGCGCTCTCGAGGGGGGGGGGGCGTAAAGAAATTTCGCCCCTCCACACAAAATCTCACCACCCCCCTGTAATTAATAAATGAACACTCCCTTAGAGCATCCTGTAAAAAAGGGGCCGGTTTTGGCCAATTCAGGGTGGTGTCCAACTAAAAGGAGGCTGCTTTTTTTTCACATTTTAGGGGGTAATCCCGCCAAAAGGGGGGTGTTTTGGTGAAATTTTGTCCCGGTAAAAGGAGTCCAAAATTAGGGTGATGTACGCACATGGTATCCAAAAATATGAGAGTGCCCCCCCCCCCCGGTGTAGGCCTAGCCCATGGTATCCATAAATATGAGAGCGCCCCCCCGGTGTAGGCCTAGCCCATGGTATCCATAAATATGAGAGTGCCCCCCCGGTGTAGGCCTAGCCCATGGTATCCATAAATATGAGAGTGCCCCCCCCCCGGAGTAGGCCTAGCCCATGGTACCGGTATCCATAAATATGAGAGTGCCCCCCCCCCCCCGGTGTAGGCCTAGCCCATGGTATCCATAAATATGAGAGTGCCCCCCCCCCCGGTGTAGGCCTAGCCCATGGTATCCATAAATATGAGCGGGCCCCCCCCCACGGTGTAGGCCTAGCCCATGGTACCGGTATCCATAAATATGAGAGTGCCCCCCCCCCCCCGGTGTAGGCCTATAGCCCATGGTATCCATAAATATGAGAGTGCCCCCCCGGTGTAGGCCTAGCCCATAGTATCCATAAATATCAGAGTGCCCCCCCCGGTGTAGGCCTAGCCCATGGTATCCATAAATATGAGAGTGCCCCCCCCCCCGGTGTAGGCCTAGCCCATGGTACCGGTATCCATAAATATGAGAGTGCCCCCCCCCGGTGTAGGCCTAGCCCATGGTATCCATAAATATGAGAGTGCCCCCCCCCCCCCCGGTGAAGGCCTAGCACATGGTATCCATAAATATGAGCGGGCCCCCCCCCCCCCCCCCCCGTGTAGGCCTAGCCCATGGTACCGGTATCCATAAATATGAGAGTGCCCCCCCCCCCCCCGGTGTAGGCCTATAGCCCATGGTATCCATAAATATGAGCGGGCCCCCCTGGTGTAGGCCTAGCCCATGGTATCGATAAATATCAGAGTGCCCCCCCCCCCCCCGGTGTAGGCCTATCCCATGGTCATATCTGTCACTAGAGGAGTCATATCTGTCACTAGAGGAGTCATATGTGTGACTAGAGGAGTCATATGTGTCAATGTTAAAATGAGTCATATCTGTCACTAAAGGAGTCATTATTGTCACTGAAGGAGTCATTTATCTGTCACTATAAGAGTCATATAACTAGCTGTCACTATAGGAGTCACATCACACAGAAGTGTACTGTAGTGCTCCCCAGTAAACACACCTGTACCGGGCCAGTACTGTCATTGTACTGGCAAGTACCGGCACTACCGGGCCAGTACTGCCAGAACAGAGCCATTATAATGCCATTTAAGCTTGGTTGTACTGGCACTGTGCTGGCATAGTATCGACATATATACAAGGGTATGCCGGTACTGGCCCAGTACCGGCATGCCGCTACCAACATGCCGGTACCGGCACAGTAGTTTTCAAAGAAACCACCAGATGTCACCGGTGCATGTTTTATGATATTGAGGGTTTAGTTGCATATGATATCTCTATAATTATGACCCTCAGAGTCTTCAAAATAGTTTCAAATAGTTTAGGCTGAAACAGATTTCCTGTGAAATCTTATGGAATACAAACTT
>CANHQG010000546.1:0-10000 GCA_947462335.1 Harmothoe impar
TACACACACACACCATGACCCACACAGGAGAGAAACCTCACCAGTGTACTCTGTGTGATAGGGCTTTTACCCAGAAGTCAAGCCTAAAGAGACACATGATGACCCACACTCCAAGAAAATCTCACAAATACCGTCAGTGTGATCAGGCATTTACTGTGAAATCACACTTGGCTAAGCAAATGAGAGGAAAGCCTCATCCGCCACACATGAAGATAGCCCCCACTCGAGAAACGCCTCACGAAAGAAAAAAGCCCCACCAGTGCTCCGTGTGCAACAAGAGATTCGAACAGGTAGGGACCTTAAGGCAGCACATGATGATTCACACAGGAGAAAAACCTCACAAGTGTTCTCATTGTGGGAAGGCCTTTACACAAGCAAGTACCTTAAAGACACACATGAGGATCCACACAGGGGAAAAGCCTTATGGGTGTACTCAATGTGATAAAAGGTTTACGCAAGCAAATTCCCTAAATCAGCACATGTTGATGCACAAAGGAGCCTCAAAACCTCAACCTAGTTCTGTGAGCTCCACCCAGTCAGGGACTTTAAGGCAGCACATGGTAAAACACGCTGGGGGACAACCGTACAAATGTACTCAATATGATGTGACGTTTTCTCAGAAACCAGGCTTAGTTAGACATATGATGAGTCACACGGGAGGAAAACCTTTCACATGTTCTCTGTGCGGCAAGACATTTCGCCGCTCTGAGGATTACAAGCGCCACATTATGTTCCACACGGGAGAAAGACCCCACAAATGCACTCTCTGTGATAAGGCATTCATTTTGAAGAAAGAACTAAATCTCCACATGAGAAAGAAACATCCTGGAGAACAGCCTTGCAAAAGTCAAATAAGGACCTCAAAGAGCCACAAGCCTTTCGTCCAGAGATCAGGCTTGGCTAAACCTATGTTAAGTCACACTGGGGAAAACATTGTGGATCAAGAGGCCATCCAGAAGGTAAAATTGGTAACTCCCACAGGAAGAGGGCCTCACAGTTGTTCTGTGTGCAGTAAGTCATTTAGTCACCCGGGGAATCTAAAGCAACACATGAAGTCTCACACGGGAGAAAAACCTCACGAGTGTTCTGTGTGCAGCAAGAGGTTTAGTAACTTAGGGATTTTAGGTCAACACATGATCAAGGTCCACCCGGGAGAGAGACACACAGCCAAAGGTCGTCATCAATGTCCTGTGTGTAACAAGAAGTTCAGATGGGCGTCAGATGTTACTAGACACATGAGCATCCACACTGGAGAAAAACCTTTCCCGTGTTCTGTGTGCAGCATGAGGTTTAGTTGCGTATCACACCTAGTGAGGCATATGAGGACCCACCCAAGAGGACATGTGCAGAAAGAAAAAGAAAATGAAGATACAACAACTGATGCTGAGGCATTTAAACAGGAAGATAGCGCAGACCAAGACATTACAACCGACACAGAAGCAAGTACCCAGGAGGATACGCAAGATGCACACGTGGAAGCCCCAGTAGAAGGGGATTTACGCACAGCCGAACTGACTCACAAATGTTGGCACTGTGATACAGGGTTCCTAGATGAACCGGACTTGTTCCAACACATTACAGCTCACATATGTTTTATTTGTCATGACATATTCTGTCAGTTGGAATATATTGATGAACATATAAAAAAACATGCAGCAACTGATTCTACAGAGTGCCAAAGATGTGGGGAGGACTTCACCAACAGATATGATCTTCTCAAACACTTGAAAACCCACACTGACAATGAACACGAGTGGGAACTTCTGACACATGAAGACCGATACTGTCATTGAGCATCATTACCAACCTCTTAAATGAAGACATGCGATTACTGTCAAGGGTATTTAATCATTTTAAAATGGATTCGTCATAATAATGATGTTCAATATTAAACACATGGGGAAAACCATACGTACAAAATCCAGGTTAGGGCAATCCCTAAATATGTGTTTCAGATAGGGGCGGAAACAGGAAAAAAGTTTTACAACGTTTTACATTTTTACAAAGATGAGCAACAGAATTCTATGCTCTTTTAACTCTATAAATCTTGTATCTTTATGAAACCCAAATTGAAATTATATGTATCTATAGTCACATATACACAGCTTTTAATAAGTGGACATTATAAGATGATTACAAGGGAACCTTAGTTATACTACTGGTACCTAACTGCTAGTTTATCAGGACTGAGGAATAAATATTTTTGAAAACGAAGTTGTTGTCATCTGGTCGATTTTATACTGAATAGGTTTGTAGTTAAACTTGCAACATCCTTTCTATCGGCCTACATATCATTAATATAGCTCTTGACCAGATAGCTGGGATCAAATCCAAGCAGGCCTATCGGCAGGGGCGGCGGAAGGTGGATAAAGTTGGGGGGGCCCAGGTCTCAAAACCTAATGGGTGTTGGTTGGAGGAAGTCACAAATAGGGGTCTTGGGGCCGCAGTCCCCCGGAAAATTTAGGAATTTCCCTTTAAAATTGGCACATTCGGAGTGGTTTGTTAGATCTTTAGAAATTTTTGAGAATTTACACTTAAATCGATGTGTTCTGATGGAGTTTGAGCTTGTCATTTGAGAAAATTTTAAGAATTTCATCTTGAGACCAGTGTTTTCTAGGGGTTTCTGAGTGTGTTTCCCAAAAAGTTGGGGGGGGGGGGGGCCAAAACATACTTTGGCCCCCCCATCTTTAAAGTTGGGGGGGCCTTGGCCCCCCTGGCCCCCCCTGTTCCGCCGCCACTGTAATCTGATAGTTCTGAAATAATACTTTTAGATTATTATCACTAGGGGAGAGTGGGAATACAGTGAGACAAAATAGTTCCATCATAGGTACCTATATATGTTCTAATATCACTATCGTTATGATATTCCCTGAAGCTGCAATGGTGAAATATTCCACAAAATGCATTGATAAGCAAGCTCGCTGCAATCTGCTGGCGGCGCGAAACACAGTGCTGCCACCTAGAGGTACACCCAGCAGTTACTCACAGTGTTGGCGGGTTTCTGTGTAGGTTACAACTGTTACCCTTTCCTCATAACTTCCTATTGAAAGTATAAAAGTTCAGGAAACAAACAAAAACACATGTGTATGAAGTTGTCAATGGCAAGGTAAGTTTAAAAGTTAGGCTTCCAGAAAAACATTGTTGTCCCTTCCTTTTACTACTTAGTCTAAATCCACTTTGTCTTGATGGAGTCAAAGGTGGGGTAAATGATGGCAGATGACAGAGATTCGGTATGAGATTCGGCTAGGTCTATAATACACTTTAATATACAGACTAAATTACAGTATACTCAATACTTTAGTTGGATTGCTTCCAACCTTACTTCGACAGTGCCGAGGTACGCTGTACCTTGGTACTGTCGATGAAAGGTTGGAAGCAATCCAACAATATACATTGTATCACAATGTATTAGGGAGTGCTCATTTTTTAACAACAGGGGGGGGGCGGTGAGATTTCGCGCGGAGCGCGCGAAATTTTTTCACCCCCCCCCCCCGCTAGAGGGGTCGAAATTTTTTACCCCCCCCCCGGCAGGCCGAAAATCGTGCGCGTTCGCGCCCCTTTGTAGCATAGTAACGCGCGGGCTTTTTCCCTCAAAACAGGTTGAATTTTTTTCACCCCCCCCCCAAGAGGGGTCTAAATTTTTTACCCCCCCCCCGGTCAAGGGGTCCAAATTTTTTACCCCCCCCCCAAATCCACCACCCCCCCCCTGTTGTTAAAAAATGAGCACTCCCTTAGTATTCATTAGCCGATTAATATTGCTCTATACTATAGACTATAGTATACTCAATATAGCTATACTAGGCTATAGTATAGTAGGCTATGTGCATAACTGCATTATCCTGTATCCATTTATATTTAGGGAGTGTTCATTTATTAATTACAGGGGGTGGTGGCGAGATTTCACTGGAGGCGCGAACATTTTTTACGCCCCCCCCTCGAGAGCGCGTAGAGCCTTTCATGCCTCCCCTCGCCGAAGGGGCCGGAAAATGTTCGCCCTACCCCCTTTGAACTATAGTAAAGCCCAGGCTTTTTTGCTCAAAAGGGCCTGCATTTTTAAATCACCCCCACCCCCCTTTATAGGAGGGGTCGGAATTTTTTATGCCCCCCCCCCCCCGTAACTAATAAATGAACACTCGCTTATCATATGCCAACGCCAATACTATTGGCCAGTACGCAGTAGTAGTACCATACGTATGGGTATAGACTGTCATTTTTAATGGGAGGGAGGGGATTTGAGTGGGGCTGGTATTTAGGTGAGCGGTGAGATTTTTAACCCTCCCCCTACCTGTCAAAGAGTCGGAATTTTTTAAAAGCCCCCCCCCCCTTCACCGTTGTTAAAAAGTGAGCTTTTTATAACCCTACAATTGTTTGTTTTCTACATAAAACCTATATACGGTTGATTTTCACTTTCTTCATCCAAATCCTTGAAATTTATGAAGATATTTAAACTTGTCCTTTGATTTATTTTGACAGGTGAGACCCAGGAATGCGTAGAAGAAACCAATGACAGAAGAAGAACATTACAATGTGGTATCCCACGTGGGGGAAACCCCCACAAGTGTTGAGTGTGCCATAAGGAATTCAATACGTGATGGTTCACAGATGAAGGCCTCAATGTGGACAAATAATGCTACACATGCTGGAGAACGACCTCACAAATATATCCAGTGTTAAAAGGCATTAGGCCTATATATTGGAATTCAATGCATACATTATGACCCACACAGGAGAGAAACCTGTGACTGTGCCTTTAAAGCAACACATATCAAACTACATTCTGAAGTTGCAATCAAACACACACACGATGGCCCACCATCAGAAAGCCGGCTTGGTTCAACCCGTGAAGCGTCCAAAGGGACAAAAGATCTTTGAGTGTTCTCTATGTGGCAAGATCCTTCTCCGGGCCGAGTCGTATAAGCGCCACATGATGAACCACTCCGGGGAACGGCCGCACAAGTGCACTGTCTGTAAGAAGGATTTCATTCTGAAAAAGGAATTTAACGAACACATGCGAAAGAAACATCCCGGAGAAGATCCAGATGAATATTACTCTATAAAAAAATCTCACAAATTGCCTTACCGTCCCAAGATGTTCGTTGTGACAACTGCCAGGGCGCCCCCTGCAGACGACAAGCCGTATAAGTGTACCGTGTGTAACGATGGGTTTGGTAGTTTAGAGACGTTAGCGCAGCACATGACGACACATAATGGAGCGTACGTCCAGAAGGAAAGCCGAAACCAGCACAAGACGACCGTCACTGTGGTAAACATCCCGGCAAACAGCCTAAATCAACGAATGAATAAAGAACCAGCAAACAGGCACATAGTGAGACATGCGGGGATAAAAACATACAAGCGGTTTAGTCAGATAAGGGCATTAAAGCAACACACGACCACGGGAATGAACAAGCCTTTTAAATGTACTCATTGTGAAAGGGCGTTTATCTATGAAGCAGTCTTCCGCAAACACATGCAGACCCACCAAGGAGATAAGGTTCCCGACAGAACTAAAGAAACTGTCGAGGTAGATAGCCCAGACCAGTACTCTACGACCGACACCGAAGCAAGTACCCAAGAAGAGATCCTTAACCAACAGACAGAAGCCCCTGCAGAAGAGGAATCATCGGTAGACAAACTAACTCACAAATGTTGGCATTGTGGAACAGGGTTCCTAGATGAACCTGACTTGTTCCAACACATAACAGCTCACATATGTTTTATTTGTCATGATATATTCTGTCAGTTGGAATATCTGAATGAACATATAAAAACACATGCAGAAGCTGATCGTACAAAGTGTTTGAGATGTGGTGAGAACTTCACCAATAAACATGATCTTCTTGAACACCTGAAAACCCACACTGACAATGAACATGAATCTGAGCTGCTTACACATGAGGTGGAGAACAAAAATGAGAATGAACAGGAATCTGAACTTCTTAGAACTGAATTAAAATTCCACAGTGACAATGATCATGACGTTACACATGATGTTAAGACCCATCCTGATGTGGAGGATGGGGCTGATGTTGTTACATATGAAGTGGAGATCTGTACTGACAATGGACAAGCGCCTGAACTCCTTACAAGTTACAACTGAAATGGAGATTCACACTGTCAAGGACGAGGAGTCTGAAGTTCCTGACACATAGGCCTGGGGAGACAGTGACCCCAGCTGGACCCATGACCCATCATCAAATCTTACCTCTCATTAAGGCCACACCAAATTAAAAAGTTGGTCTACGGATTTCCCGCCCCATATTTTCGAAAATGGATTTTTTTTTTTGAAAAAAATTGTGTCTATGGACTGCGCCCGCATCATTTTCTGAGAAATTGGATTTTTTTTTTTTTTTTGGTGGCCTTTTCTGCCATCGTTAGCCAAAAAAAATCAGTTTGTAAAAATTAAAAAAAGATTTTCCCTCAGGAAAAAAAAAAAATTCGTCCGCCCCCCTAATTTAAGGTTAAAATCCATAGACAAAAAAAAATTTTGGAAAAAAAAAAAAAAAAATTCGCCCTCCCGCACCTATTTTTGGAAAACAAAATCCATAGACCAACTTTTTAATTTGGTGTGGCCTAAAGACATGATTAAATATTACTGAACTAAATTCAGATTCATTAATGATGAAATGAGAAATAATGTGGATTCTCTCCTCAAGTTTCCCTCCTTCCAAAGATATATTATACGAATAGAAAGTACCCACAAAAAAAATCTTGTAACCACACCTGTGGGCCACGGGCCACCATGGCCCTGCACCAACTCGTTTGTGGGCGTTGAGCCCTAGGCCAGCGTGCGAGCCATAACAGCGGGAATAAGATGCACTAACAATGTACAGAAGACATTATTTGATGAGCGCTCGGTAAAACTGCTGATTTCTTCACGAATCGCTCATGTAAACCATCATAAGGTACTGCAAGACGTGTGGCCGGCACACAATAATGTAAAGGGATCCCCAGTAGGGTTCCAACTCTGCTGAGAAATGATATTTTTGCCCGAGCCCCCATACTTATAAGATATTTACATAAAAATGAACGAGTAAAAATACAACTGGATGTACAACGACGAGTTTGGGTGTGCCGTATCGCACGGTGCGTAGCAGGAGTGCGCACCGTGCGATGCGGCACACCCAACCGAGTCGTTGTGCATCCAGTTGTATCTTTACGAATTCTTTTTTCGTTTTGTTATACCTAGCATATGACATTGGGAAGATTACAATAGATATTACAATAGATATTACAATAGATATTACAATAGATATTACAAAATACACATTTGCGAGTTGCCGTTTTACGCATCATTGTCATTGTCATTGTTTGTGCACCACTTTTCCCGTATCGCACATATGGCAATACAGAGGTGTGTATCACACACGTAGCTAGTCCGGCGATTCTATGTTGCAGGAATAGCAATGTCATATGTAGGTATAATAATGAGCATGACTTCCTGTCCTGAATTAAGAGTATTTGTCACCTGTTTGTGCCACTACCGTAAATTCCAGCGTAGAACCCGCGGCTTATACAATATTTTGAAAGGCTAGATGCGGGTTATATGAGGAGTTTTGGAAGTATAGTACATTAGCACTACTACCACCATTTCCAGGCCCCAGGTGCGGGTTATAGGGTTCTCCCAGAGTCTGGGTGTGGGTTATATGCAAGATGCAGGTTATACACAGGATTTACGGTACTAAACATATCACCCCTCCAGGGATATTTCTAGGATTTTATGCGATGGGCCAATGGCGCATCTATAGGAAAAATAATGCGCCATTTTCCAAACCAATGGGCCATTAACTATATTTTCTTGGAAATGTTAATTTTACTATAAAAGGGAGTGCTCCCACAAAAAAAATATTTTAAGTTAAAATTTTCAATTACTGCTCCCCTCACCTTGACTCATATCTAGACCACTGTGGAACAAGATCTCATTACATGAAAACAATCAAAGGGAAATTTATCAATCTAAAAAAACAACATTTTACCTTTTCCTTTTTTAAATCAAACCATTGAAACTTGACCACAGGTACCCATGGGTACCGTGCACGATCAGGGAAAGAGTTAAGATCAATATATGATACATGGTAGGAAGACTGTAGGTGCTAATGGAAGACAATCAATAAAAAAAAATTCAAAAGTGGGCAAAGGAGGAGGGATTATACATTCCATATCTAGGGAAATTCAGATGCTCAGTATATCTATTTGAGATTTAGATAACCAAATTACCGCTGTTTTTAGCTTTCCAATGATATGCTATACCCCCTATCTGTAAATTCGGACACGTATTTTTGGGAATATATTTTTTAACTTTTAGTATACCATGATGTCTTATGCGCCAATGGGCGCATAATTGGGGATTTTAATGTGCCATTTTGCATTTAAATTCGTGTATTGCGCGCTGCGCGGCCCTAGAAATATCCCTGCCCCTCCCTGCCTCTAGGCATGGAACACTGCATGCCCCCATGTTGGTCACTAGGAGTCTGGGGAGTAAAATCTCGCATATAGGCCGCTGCTAGTACGCGAATCAGATCACGGCTTATAGGATCGGCCCAGCGCCAGGTGCGGCTTATACGAGGGCTTTTGCTACTATGTATGGTACAGTACTCACCAAAATCAGATCACTGGTGCGGCTTATCGGATCAGCACAAAGTCTAGGTGCGGCTAATACGTGAGGTTTTATGGTACCGTAAATTCCCGTGTGTGACCCATATCTAGCGTATAACCCACGTCCCGACTTTAGGAGAATCCTATAATACGCACTTGGGGTCTAAAACATTCTCCACTATACTACCGGTATACCTACAAACCCTATTACCCGCACCTAGATTTTTAGAATAGTGTATAACCCGCACTGGAGGGAATTTACGGTAGTGACTGTGCCTAAAACACCTATTGACAATGATCTTTACAATGATCTATTGGTGTTGAATTTATTAATGAAGGTACATGTCTGAATTCAATTCAATTAATTCTACATAAGTAAATTTATGATCATACCAGAGCCCGTTTTACTTAATGAAAATTATCATAACTTATAATGAAATGAAATAATATTTTAAATTGTTCTCAACAATGCGATGATCACAAATGACGTGCCATAGTGGCTTGTTTTAGAGTGCCTGGGTGCTGTTTCTCCACAAATTTGCGGGCCTCCGCAATACACATTCCATATTATATTCGTGGAGAAAATATGAAATAATTTATTTTTTTTGGTGCT
Organism: Harmothoe impar; assembly: GCA_947462335.1. Lineage (NCBI taxonomy): Eukaryota > Metazoa > Annelida > Polychaeta > Phyllodocida > Polynoidae > Harmothoe > Harmothoe impar. The sequence goes on from CANHQG010000546.1 coordinate 9,209, forward strand.
TAAGCATACAAATATGGACCTCCGTATATATTTGCGAACATCCATATATATTTGTGCAGCTCCATAAATATATGGAGAGTGTATTTACAGACGTCCTCAAATTTGTGAAGAAACGGCACCCAGTGCTTATATATTTTTTAACTCATGGGTTACACTGCGGGAATACAAGAAATTTTTTTGTATATTTAATATGTAAATGTAAGAATATTAAATGAAGAGCAATATTTGTCGTCATGATACACCTGTAGCTTTGTCTCATGAGATTGGGCCAATGTGATATAGTACTCTGGAGGGATACCCATTGGGTCCGGCATTTTGAATTTCGCTGGTTGAGGGTTAAACCCACTGATAATACATACCACTATGGGTACAAATAGGGGACACGCTTGTGACCGTCCTATCAGCTCTCATCAATGTGGGTCGTCGCAACAGGCTCAAGTCAGACGTTTGAATTGGCCTGATCTCGTGAGACACAGCCTGTTAGACCTGTGCCTTGACACCTGTAGGGTGGGCGTGGACACCAGCGGGTGAATTGTACATTTTTATACTGTTATTAGAAAATCATATTCATGTGCTTTTATGTAAGATTTAGAATTATTTTTAAAGAAATAGTAAAAACGTGTAAAAATATTAAAGGTTAATAAAAAAAAACATGTTTACAAAACTCATATGCTGTGATGCTTGGAAATAATCAGGAAAGGTTAGAAAGCTGCTATTCTGACGTGACTTCAGGGACCAGTCATTTGTAAGGCCAAAAAAATAGGTGCGTTTCAGGTTACCTGAGGCTGACCC
>CANHQG010000547.1:0-10000 GCA_947462335.1 Harmothoe impar
CACGTGACCGGAAGTGACCTACTTAGGGGATTAGCGGTGCATTCTGGGTAACCCTGAAGCCAATCAGAGGCCTCCATTGGGTGACCGGAAGTGACCTACTTAGGGGATGGTGCATTCTGGGTAACCTACTGACCTACTTAGGGGACCGGAAGTGACGTCACATGACCTAATGGCCAACCGGAAGTGACCTCATTGAGGATCACGTGACCGGAAGTGACCTGATTGATCACGTGACCGGAAGAAGAAGAAGAAGAAGAAGAAGAAGAAGAAGAAGAAGAAGAAGTGACGTCACGCGACTTAATGAAGAGATGAGCGTCTTTAAGGGGTCACGGGCTTTAAAATGTGATATCTTTTTTTTTGGAGGAGGAGGCGAGTCTCTTATTTTTTTTCGGTAAACTAATAAAAAACACTACGATATAAGTTTTTTTTTCATTTTTTTCATTTTTTATTGTTTTACGAGCGACTGGAAGTGACTTATTGAACTAGGTAGAAGCGTTCTTTAGAGTGTATAAGGGGGGGGGAGGGGAGGGGAGGGGGGGGAGGGGGGCTTCTTTAAGATGCATGGGGAGGGGGGCGCTTTTAGGATGCATGGGGCGGGTGGTGGGGGGGAGGGGGGGAGGGGGGGAGGGGGGCACTCTAGGGGGGTGGGGGAGCACTCTAAGGGGCGTTTGTCTCTTTTAAGAAAAAAAGAAAAGAAAAAGATTTCAATCGAGAGACACGCTTCTTCCTCTCGAGAGGAAGAAGCGTGTCTCTTCGTTTTTATTTTGTTTATCACGTGCTGCGATGAGGCGATCAGCTGCGACTGGAGGAAGTGACACTTTAAGAGATCGCGCGTCTTAATTGTTATGATATTTTTTTTTTTTACTTACTAATAAAGAAGACGTATGAAAATAAAACACAACAATTCACATGTCCGTCGTTCTCGTTGTTTCTTGCTTGATAAAGTCAAGTAATATCGCGATGCCGAGGCCAAACTTTCCCATGTCCTCAGTCAACACTCGAAGGAGTTCAAAAGGCGTACCGCCGGCGCCGTCAGCTTCATCTTGCCACATTTTCAACACTCGGAAGGCCCACTCAGCGGGACTTCCTCCGTATTCGCATTCTTCAGCGATCTTATCTAACCTCTCAGGCGACAATTTTAAATGGTCCCCCACCTCTTTCCACCTGCTACCCAGACGTCTGCCGAGGGTGCCCAAGTGCTTGTGCATCGCGCGCGAGTCGGGGTTTTCGAAATCCAACCCCTGTCTGTGGAGAAGGGCCATCCACTGAGCCAACAGTTCCATGCGTCTTATGCGGGTGAAGACGCGACCGAGCTCGCCCCATCTATGACGATGCGGGGTTTCACCCCACCACACTCGGAACATCGCCGTACACAGCTCCTCCGGTGTCTTGACACTGCGCTCTACTAGAGCATCCATACGGGCGGCGCTGACTTTTAAGCTACTGCCCAACTCTCTCCAACAGCCGCTCAACTCTTTACCTAGTTGACGAAGCAAGGCGTCGCTATAGGCTAACCGCCGCTGTCCTACTTGTCGGGTCTCCCCATCATCGGTCTGCTGCCTCGCGCCGCGTCTCACGTCGTCAAGCCGCATTAACTTTTTTTCAGGCGCACCGGGCGGTGAAGGCGAGCTTGAAAGTGGAATAGCTTGAGCCATCTCGTCTCGTCTTGGCGGCGGCGGCAGCGGCGGCGGCGGCGGCGGCGGTGGCGGTGGCGGCGGTGGTGGTGGTGGCAGTGGTGGTGGTAGTAGCTGTTACTGGGGTCACAGGTGATATGTTTTTTTTCCAACAGAAATGAGAGCTTTTTATACAGAGGGAGTTTAATCCCATTTCCAACAGCGCTCCAGCTGTCTAGCACCCTGTCCGCATGACGCTTTTTCAGCCGCTCCGCTCCTTAAGAGCTTAGATGACGAGGGGGTGTGGCATCGCTATCCGTGGAGACCAGCTGAAAACGGTGTTTTTTCCTCACTCATAGCCTTAATACCTCCTACCCCCTACCCGAGGACGTCTCCCTCCCTCTGACATTCATTGTAACAAACGTCAGAGGTCAGGTGAAAATCGGATTTTTTTTCATGCACAGCCTTAGGCAGCTGTCACCCCTCCCTATTGAACTACCCGGCCGCCCGCCCGCCCGCCTGGCCGGCCCGGTCTACTCACCACGGCAGGAGGTGGCGATTTTTGTCTTACACTTAAGTCGCTCACCACATGCACACGCCTCTACTCACAGACAGGCACGTTCGTCTTAGGGGGGTCCTGCTTCACGCCACACGCCTCCTGTAGTTTTTTTTTGTATACACACTGTAAGCTCATCACCGTTACCGTTAATCCTTTATACAGCTAACGCGCGCTGAATGGCTGAACAGGGTGGTAAGCGGCTTAGCTCACCACAGTGGATCCCTCAAAAAGGGATCCAGCTGAAAACGTCATACCTTATGTCTTTGTGAATGGCCGCCGCCGGTCAGTCGACGGCAGGCAGCAACCGCTTAACCCTTTATACAGCTAATGCGCGTTGAATTGCTGAACAGGGTGGTAAGCGGCTTAGCTCATCATCACAGTCGATCTCTCAAAAGAGGGGGGGGGAAAGGGATCCAGCTGAAAACGTCATGCCTTATGTCTTTTTGTTTCTCTTTGTGAATGGCCGCCGGCCAGCCGGCGGCAGCTGAACAGGGTCGGTAAGTAGCTTAGCTCTAGAAGCGAGAAGGCGTATATAAGGGGCTTGGAAACCTCCATTCACTCACTCATTCTTTTTTGCTGCTCTCTACAGTCACCACCATGAGCAAAAGACAACAGCTAGCGGCGTTCAAGAACAAGAAGACTACGCGGAACAGCGTTCGTTTAGCGTCAGTGCCTGCTCTTGCTACTGAACATGAGACTACCGCCGCAGCCGGTTGGTCTTATCACCCTCCTGCTGTAGCGAGCGCTCGCGGCAGTAGTAGTAGTAGTAGTAGTAGCAGTAGCACTAGTAGTAGCAGTAGTAGTAGTAGTGGTAGTAGTACTAGTAGTACTACTGGTAGCAGTCGTCGTGCTAGCGACGTTGTTACACTCGCGACGGTACACGTTGCTGCTAAGCGCGCTGCCGCTGCTACCGCCGTCCCGCCTGCCGCTGCTGCTGCTGCTGCTGCTGCTGCTGCGCCTGCTACTGCTGCGCTTGCTACGGCTGCGCCTGCTGAGGCTGCTGCTGCGCCTGCTACTGTTGCGTCTGCTGCGGCTGCGCCTGCTGCGGCTGCTTCTGCTGCACTTGCTGCTACTGCTACTACTACTGACGACAACGCTCCTGGCACAGCGCAGTACTGGCAACCGGGTTTTTACCTCCCCACTACTGTTGATGACTTTGATGACCTGCCGCACGTTGCACAGCCCCTCTCCTCCACCACTACATCGACGGACGCCCTCGACGCCGCTCGCGCTGAGAGTTACAGCTATTCGGACACTCAGCCCCTGAACCGAGAAGAAGAGGAGGAGGAGGAGCAGCAACAGGGTGAGACAGAGAACGACGCTGACGACGAGGCGTACGAAGAACCCGAAGGGCAAGGGGTGAGCGGTACGTTTTTCGGCTTCCCTCTTCGACCTTTCGACCTCACTTCCTCCACTGCTAGCGCCCCCCCGTCCGGTCCGTGGCGACTGCCCTCACCGCCACCTTACGAGGGCGGCGGCGGCGCTTCATCTTCTACCGCTACACACAGCACGGACGGCGTGTGGCTGCGCTGTTCCAACAACGAGACCTCCGATACCACCAGCGCTGACGCTGCTCCTGCTATCGGTTCTGCTGCTGATTCAGCTCACGCTGATGGTGTTACTCATCCTGCGGGTGTGAAACGTTCTAAGGTGAGTTCCAGAACAACAAGGCCCACTAAGAAGAGAAAAATACAAGAAAAAGAAGGAGATGGACGAGAAGAAGCAGAGAAAACACTCGGGTTAGAGTTCTGCTTAGACGGAGCTTTGACGCTGGAGATCTGGGAGGACGTGGCTAGACTGTCTAGGAGGCCGCGCTACACAAAAGACGGCCAGGTGAAAGAGGCGTCTCTGACCAGAAGCAAGCGAGTGCACTTCACGGCCGACGCGCTGCGCGAGCTCATAGCACGCATCGCCGATATCCGCGCAGTGGTGCGCATACGCGACACAGCGGCCGCGCAAGGAAAACCTAATCACACCCCCTGGTTCGCAGTGCTGGATGAGGCGGGCGAAGTGTACGCAGCTGTGAGCTACTACAGCGGTAAGAACCTCGTCCACGTGCGCAAGTACGAAGGTCCTGACAAAAAACCCACACAGCAGGGGGTGACGCTGTCCGCCAGAGCGCTCAAAGAGTTGGATGACAAAACAGAGATCATTCTGAAATATCTCGGCATAGATTCGGAATGAGAGACGCTCAACGCTCACGCGCGCACACACACACACACACACACAGCGTTTGACGTACGCTGTATGAGACAGACAGACAGACAGACAGACAGACAGACGGATACACAGACAGCAGACAGAAAGATAGTTACATAGACGACAGATTGATAGATGGCTAGATAGATAGATAGATAGTTAGACGGCTAAGTAGTTGGTAACCGAGTGAAAAAAAAACATGACACAGTACGTATGCGAAAAGTGTTTCAAAATGTTTAAAAGAGCGTACAACCACGAGAGACACGTAGAAAATTGTAGAGTAGTAGCTAAGTTTTGCCCTCTATGCGGCGAAGGGGATTGCCGAAAGAGCGCTTGTCGACGCGAATCTCTGGACGGGGTGACCGTCCCTCCGCGCATATGTGCTGTACCGAACGGGGAGGAAACGTTCACGGCGAATTGGCCTGCGATACAAACGGGCGTCAGGATGCACGGGACTCGCGTGAGTGTAACAAACTTCAGGCTACCAACCGGCGAGTTGAGTGACGCTGTAGATACTATGCGTCGCATTCACTTGACACAAAGATTCAGATACAAAGTGGGTTTCTCGGTAGGCTTACTGTTACAACACAGAGAAGACAAGAGCAAACTGCGCTACTTCCACGCCTCCCAGAACAACGCAACTCTCATACAACCGCTCCCTACTGTAACTAATTCAGAAACTTTGGAAGAGCTCCTCTCAAAGATGCAAAACACCGTCGCTTGCGAGGAGGTACGGAAACTTTGCGACGCTGACACCAAGTGGCACGTTCTTTTTCCTACCAATTTGAACATCTGCGTTTACATGGGACCGGGGGAATTCCCCATAGGCGGTAGGATCACTCAGGCCGGTCGAGTTGGAAAGAGAAGCGGCGTGTTAGATTTTCCCAACAAGGACAACCTCTGCATCTTCCGCTGCATTTCCTTTCACTTATACAACACCAGCAAGCGCGCTTCAGATTTGTTACGTCAGTTCTGTCCCGCTGCCACACCTGAATCCTTTCCGGGTCTGAACATCCGCGACTTACCCGCGTTAGAGAACTTGTTTGACGTACAAATAGCGGTTTACACCGCGTCGCGTCAAGTGCCGGGGCGGAAGTTGAGAAGACGCGTTACTCTGATCAGACCGCCTTCCAGAACTGTGGCCGCCCGAGGTAAAGTCAACCTACACCTGACGGCGAAAGGCGGTTTGCACGTCTCTCTCGTCACGGACTTCAACGCGTACGCGGGCATATACGAATGTTGCAAGTGTAAGGCGGCGTTCACCACCGAGTTCTTGCTGAAGAGACACAGGAACCAGCTTTCCTCTTGCCGACAAGTCAAGTTGCGCTACGTAGGTGGCATCTACCAAAATTCGAGAACGATTTTCGAAGCGCTAGCAGACTTCTCCATTTTTCCCCCCGACGGACATTCCGGAATCTACCCTTACAAGATCGCCTTCGATTTCGAGGCTTTCTTCAGACCGTGCAAAGAACCGTCGACGGAGCACGTGTCCCTGCTGTGGGATCACGTCCCTTTGTCGGCTAGCGTCGCATCCGACTTTCCGGGGTGGGAGGGGCCCGTCTGCTTCGTCAGAGCGTCCGACGCAGATTCCGACCCCTTGTTGGACCGAGTTTTAAATCACATAAACGAGAACGCCAAAGCGATCGGGGAAGCTGTGCTAGAACTTTACCGACCGACGTTAGCGAAGTTAGATGCGGCGATAGGTGAAGCTCTCCTGCTGGAGGAGGCGACGTTCACCACCCCTTCTCCAGGCGGCTTCGCTGCGGCTCAGACCAGACACCCGTTAGTTCAACTGAAGAAGCGTCTTCTGAGATACATCCGTCAAGCTCCAGTGGTGGGCTTCAACTCGGGGCGTTACGACTTGAACCTGATCAAAATACGCCTTCACTCGTTCTTCGCCTCCGGAGACCGAAGAAACCAAGAATTCAGCGTCATAAAGAGAAGCAATCAATACTTGGCGGTTTACACACAGCACACGGTTTTCTTGGACGTAGTCAACTATTTGGCACCCGGTTACAACTACGCGACCTATTTGCGAGCTTTCACCAGGAACGAAGAGAAAGGTCACTTTCCTTACGAATGGATGACGTCTACCAGGAAACTGGCAAACAGAACGCTGCCGCCGAGATCGGCTTTCGACAGCGAGCTGACGGGCGTCAAAATGTCCGAATCCGACTACGCCGCATGTCAGAAAGTTTGGTCCGACGAGAAGATGCAAACTATGGAAGACTACTTGATCCACTACAACAACAAAGACGTGAAACCTTTCATAGAAGCTCTGAAAAATCACGCTAAATTTTTCCAAGATCGCGGCATCGACATGTTGAAAGACGGAGTTTCTCTCGCCGGTTTGACTTTACGCTTCCTCTTCCAAAACCTAGAAGACGCGTTCACAACGTTTCCCCAGTTCGACGCCGTCCTCCACGCTCTGATCAAAGAGAATCTAGTCGGCGGTCCTTCCATCATCTTCCATAGATTTCACGAGAAGGGCACCACGCGGATAAGGGAGCACAAGTACGGCGAAGAAGCGAGACCGTGCCAACACATCCTAGGACTAGACGCTAACTCTCTGTACTTGCGCTGCATGAGCGAAGCGCACTGCACGGGCTATTACGCGGTGAGACGGCCCGAGACCGAGTTCAAGCCCGAAATCAGGCAAAGAAACTCTCACAGCGCTTTGGAGTGGTTACGCTTCGTAGAGCACGACCGCGACGTGAAACTGCGCCACGCTCTGAACGGCGGCGAGATGGCGGTAGGCTGTCGGAGAATTCGCGTGGACGGATTTCACGCGGCCTCTAATACGGTTTTCCAGTTTCACGGGTGTTGGTTCCACGCTCACGAGTGCATACCGTCGCACCGATATCAGTGCGCTTCACTGAGAGAGGAGAGACGCGACAGAACGACCAGAGTAAGCGCTTACTTGAAAGCGTTAGGTTACAAGCTGGTCGTCGTGTGGGAGTGCGAATGGCGAGAGATGAAGCGTCGAGATGAGCGGGTCAAGGCCTCCCAACAACGCTGGAAGGTTGACGCTTTGAAAGTGTCTCGAAACGCGATGAGCGAGAGCGACATCCTTTCCGCTGTGAAAGAGGAGAAAATGTTCGGTTTAGTTCAAGTGGACATCACTACGCCGCCTCACCTACGAGAGTACTTCGAAGAAATGACCCCCGTTTTCAAGAACGCGACCGTTTCAAAATCGGACATAGGCCCTCACATGTCAGACTTTGCGCAGGAAGAAAAGCTGTTGAGCACGCCTCAGAGATGTCTGATAGGGAGTTACCACGGAAAAAATATTCTCTTGGGAACGCCGCTTCTCAAGTGGTATTTAGAGCACGGTTTGATAGTCACCAAAGTGCAGCTGGTGGTAGAATACCTACCTAAACGCTCCTTTGCCGGTTTCGCGGACGAAGTGACGGCGGCGCGAAGACGTGGCGACGTGAACGAGAACGAGAAAATTCTGTCAGACTGTTACAAGTTAATGGGAAACGCTACGTACGGTAAAACAATCTGCAACAAAGAAAAACACACGGCGGTGAGATACACTGACAGTCGGAAGTTCGAACTATTGGCCAATTCGTGGCGCTTCAAAAAGGCGTCCGAGTTGACTTCCGATCTGTTTGAAGTCGAACTACAACCGAAAACGGTCAAGAACAACCTCCCTATTCAGATAGGGTTCATGGTATACCAGTACGCGAAGTTGAAAATGTTAGAGTTCACATACGACTTCTTGGATAGATTCGTCGATCGGCGCGATTATGCCCTTTGTCAAATGGACACCGACAGTCTTTACATGGCTCTCAGCGGTGCCACGTTGGATGACCTAGTGAAACCTCGCCTGAGAGAGACGTACTTCAGAGAGAAACGAAAGTGGCTTCCGACAGCGGTGTGCGACGAGCACTTAGAGCTTTTCGTGAAGACAAAAACGGAAAGAGTGCGAGAATGGTGTGCGCCGCCCGGCGGATGTTGTGAGAGACGGTACCTTCACGATCTGAGAACTTCGGGGCTCATGAAAGCGGAGTGGGAAGGTGACGGGATCCTAAGTCTCAACCCTAAGACTTACATTTGCTACGATCGAGTCAGCGACACCGGTGAAAGAAAATCCAAAAAATGGAGTGCAAAAGGCGTACAGAAGAAACAAAACCCCCAGGAACCAGACGCCTTCTTGGATGTTCTTCGCCAACGAAAAACTCTCATTGCTGTAAATAGAAATTTCAAAGTGGTGCGAAACAAAATGGTCACCTACACCATAGAGAAAGACGGCGTGCGCTACTTGTATTATAAGCGTCGCGTGCATTCTGACGGTGTGACAACGAGTCCTTTAGAGATATGAAAAAAAAAAAAAAAAAAATAAGCGTGTGCATCTTTTCAAAAATAGAGTGTTTATCAAGATTGAAAAAAAAAAATAAAAAAAAATTAAAAGAAAATATTGTTGTGTTTTTATTATCATACGGCTTCTTTTACTAGTAAGTCGCGCAGTCTCTTAAAGCGTCACTCATGTGACGACGTCGCTTCCAGTCACGGGATCCTAAACAAAAAAAAAACTTCTTCTTCTTCCGGTCACGTGATCAATCAGGTCGCTTCCGATTGGCCATTAAGTCGTGTGACGTCACTTCCGGTCACGTGACTCATCAGGTCACTTCCGATCACGTGATCCTAAATTAGGTCATATGACGTCACTTCCGGTCCCCTAAGTAGGTCAGTAGGTTACCCAGAATGCACCATCCCCTAAGTAGGTCACTTCCGGTCACCCAATGGAGGCCTCTGATTGGCTGCAGGGTTACCCAGAATGCACCGCTAATCCCCTAAGTAGGTCACTTCCGGTCACGTGACCAAATGGAGGCCTCTGATTGGCTAACTAGGTCACGTGACGTCACCACTAATCCCCTAAGTAGGTCACTTCCGGTCACGTGACCAAATGGAGGCCTCTGATTGGCTGCATGTCGATTGAGTAATAAACAGTACTTAACTATAGTCCCGTTCCGATACATACTATACTACTCATGATAAGGCCATTTATGAACTAAGGCTATTCATAAACTATTCTGATAAAGACATTAACATTGGGACATAGATATATGCCTACAGTAGGTGTCCCCTCACCAGAGATAAGATTTTAACTATATACACTCTTTATCATAAAAACTTCTTTACCCTTACCTTGCCGTAAGTGTAGGTTAGTAGAAGCCGGGTGTATAGCACTGAGTGTCCCTCTCTCCTGTGTTAGCCGTGTGCAGCTGTTTTCCTGTCCCCTTTATAGGGAGTGTGTGGGCAGCTCCAGCTGTAGGTGTAAGTGTGTAGGGAGGTGGGTGTAAGGAGTTGTAGTAGTAGTAGGTCTGGGTCCTCCTGGGTGTGTGTGTGTGCGTGTGTGTGTGGGTGTGTGGGTGAGTGCTGCACGGAGGTGCGTGTCTTACTGATCATCATCTGGCACCACTGCCACCTGTAGGTACTATGTGGGGGGGGGGGGGGGTCGTGACTCTTTAAGGGTTCGGTCATTTAGTACTAGGTGGGGGGGGGGAAGGGTCGTGACTCCTTAAGGGGCCGGTCATTTAGTACTAGGTGGGGGGGGGGGGGTCGTGACTCCTTAAGGGGCCAGTCATTTAGTACTATGTGGGGGGGGGTCGTGACTCCTTAA
>CANHQG010000665.1:0-47840 GCA_947462335.1 Harmothoe impar
CTCACCAAATAGTATCGACCAGGTTTCACACTCAAAGAAACATCAATAGGATTTAATAGCACAACCTTCTGGTATCGTATGTGCATTTATCCAGGCATTTCTTGTTCATACTGGTTAAGTTTTCTATAGATATGGAAAGATATTAAAGATGATATAGATATGAAATATGTCTTGCCACATAAATGGTCTGTGATCTGCAGGGGACAGAAAAAGGGGTTGATTGCCCAATATTTTCAGCACCGCCCCTGCCCCCGCCCCCAGTCCATTGCATTCCCTTTATAGTAATGTTATCAAGTACTATCCACTTATCCACTATTCAAAGTATCTTACTTCTTTGTAGTGGGAAAGAGATAGAGCTTACATTTACACTTAAGGTGAACCAATTTGAGGTTCTCTCAAATGTTGTTACTGTGATGCTACACATTTTTCATTGGCTGCATACATCATTATTGCATTAAAGCACAGGAACACGAACAGATGTACAAGTAATGTATGAATGTAGCCTAATGGAGGAATAAAATAAAGGTGAACAAAAGTAAAATTACATACGTTTTCATTTAATGAAAACACATTCAAACTTGAGAGATGATATCTCTGCTATTCTGCAAAATAATACTAATTTATTTACTGTGGCTTGTCAAATGTGGACAATGTTATAACGTATCATTGTACATAATGGTATATCTTATCACTATTATCAGCCAGTAATTGTGTATACATGTTCTCTTTATGAATAACCAAGCACATCATTGAAATACACATTGATAAGCATCTAGATGTCTAGGATGAATGTGTCTGTACTGGATGACCTATATTATTTTGTACTGATTACGAATTTATAACTTCTTTATCTGTCTAGAGTGACACTCCTCGACCTTTGGCTAAGTAGATTTTTTCTCCGTTGCGGTTTTGCAAAAGCTTCACTCACCAAACCATTATCGATCAGTGTATCACACTAAAGGAAACATCAGTAGGATTCAATAGCAAATACATCTGGTATCTCGAGTTCATTTATCCATTTTTATTGCAGATAGCAATATCTAAATTCTTCTTCTATAAAGAAAATATGACAGATAACCATGTCTCGCCATCAGTGATAATATACCTACATCAAAGATGTCAAAACAGGTTGAATGTCCTAGTCCCCCACTCTGCTCCATTTTCATATTAGTTGGTGTTATCAAGTGCAATCTACTCATCCAGCTCTTAGGACTGGCGCTCATTTCTTTTTCACTTAACTCTTGATAAAGCTATTTTTCTTTAATTGACATTTCCATTGTCCATACATGTATTATTATAGATAGGCACATACTGTCATTTCTTCGGATTCGGCACTGCTCGGCATTTGGCTGCCTAGATGAAATCTTTCTATGAGCACTGATTCTATACAATAGTTTGCGTCTTCACAGCGATTCACTCACGAAACCATTGTCCAGCGTATCATACCCAATGTAATACCAATAGGATTAACACAGAAGAAGGTAGATCGAGTGCATATTATATCCCTTTTATGTTTGTGCGGGTATTCGTATCTAAGGTTGTGTGTCTATAGAAATATAAGATGATAAGATGTCTGGCTTTATTCATCAATGATAATACCAACTGAACATTATGTGTCTATTTAAAACTCACTGTGATTGGCAAGTGACAGGAAAAAAGGGTTGACTATCCTACCTTTACATCCCCCCATTCCCTTAGTAGTGTAATGTTATCAAGTACAACATACTTATCCACCATCCAGGGCACCCTCAATACTCCTTTGTAGTGCATGGGGAATGGCTGGCAGGGGCTTACCTTTTCACTACTTAACCTTCAATTGAAGTGTTTGCAGTTGCACTCAGAACCTTTTTGCCTCGACATTTCCAGTTTAGATACATGACTTTGTAAAGGACACATTCTATATTAACACCATCAAAGAAAAGTACTCTCATATACACATGAACTATGAGTGATAAGCTATTATAGTGTGTATCCATATGCATGTACAACACAAGGTATATAGGTGTAACATCACTGTATTGGTATAGTTGTCGTAACTTTATATTTCTAATCTATTTACACTCCTGAAATTAACCACTCAAATGGCGACATTATTGTCTTTTTGTAGAGTTCACTACAGTTTTTTGAATGCCATGGGGACATTTAAATGTGTGGGCGTACATACGATTATGTGTTGAATAACCAAATTTATTATGCCTCAATACCTGGCGAACTAAATTCTATGCAATTGATGTATGTCAACCTCATCCACATGCAGCATTTATGGCGTTAAACACTCATAACTCACTCACATAAATACTGCCAGATGCCTGCAGTCAGAATGACCCTAGTAGTATATGCAAACAGGCCTGCGTGCCTACTCCCCACCCCACAGGCCCCTCCCTATTCATAAGATATCTTAAGCTAATAGACATGCCAGTTCTGTATAAAACGTGCGCAGTGCTCTTTGCCATTGTTGACACATTGTTCCCAGTGCCCATTAGGGTGGGTAAGTAGATACCTTAAAGACCCCTGCTCGCCTCCACAGTGGGTGACCTTAACGCCGACTCGTTATAGGCTCACTATAGCTACTAGACGACTAACATGACAATACGTGTAGGGTTCCACCATGGGATTGTACAAGATGTACATTGTATTCAGGTCCATGCCGCCACCGACCTTCAACGTGCTCCCCTTTTAATATGTACCACATTCAGACAGTAATCGCTAGACTGCCCTTTGTGTCCCTTTATAATGTAGGGGGGTTTCATGGAGCCGTCGTGGGTTCCACACAGCACGCGTAACCCGATCCTAGCGGATACTGGCATTGTGAACCTATAAGAGGTAAATACCACCCTGCTTTATCTACCATGCATATCGGATGATACCTTTCCATTTGTAATATTCCTCCTAGCCTTAGGAAGTATATATGAACCACCTCTTGGTGTTTGTTAGGGTCAGGTGTGGTGTAAAGTACCTGTAAGTAAAGAACGCATTGATGCTTTAAATGCCAATTGTCCCTTGGTTCTACACTCTTTATGCCATGTACCTGCCCTGCAGGATGGCACATGATTACTTCCGCCTAGGTCATGTTTCGTCTCAGCCTTCTCAAATAGCACGTGACCTGCTTGCGTCTATATGGTATTACTCGTACCGTCGTTTTAAGATGGCATTTCAGCTGACACATTCCAGGTACTATATGCACATTATTAGCGCATTATGAACTCCATTCCTGTTTACTATCGTCCAATACCCTTCATTAGATACAGAATGCTGCATTTATAAAGAAATTGACGATAAAGATATAAAGGCTATTATTCACCCTGGCAGGAAAGGAAAGCTGCCAGGTACCCAGGCGAGAACTGAGTATAGGCCTCTAACTGGTGTTGACTTGTTCCCGGGACCACTGTGTGTACGCTGACACAGGCATGCATTTCCGCTTCCGGTTCTGCTCTCGCAATTTTAGCCTGTTCCCCGGAAGCTATGGTGTGTGAGTGTCTGGTCACTGCCTAAGTCTCACGATAAATGGCGAGCACAGAACTAACATGGCCGCCCATACGGAGAAACCCGAGTCATCGCTATACACCTCTCCAAATTTACCACGTTCTGGGTGGGTGGCTTCGGCTACAACAGGCAATCAAAGGTACTTGAAGGGCTGGTACCCTTGATGTATGTTATACAATGTGGCCAGGGGCATTGAAGTCTGCCGGACAGTTACTCAAATAGTCACTTTCTAGTTTATTCTAAGTGATTTAGAGATACCACATTGCTTTAAAAGTCGGTATACATAGAGAATTCTACCTTTATATTGTACATATCGTGGTAGCAGAATAATACCAGAAATTAGCTGAAATGCCATCTTTAAGCGCCCCGGCACTTATAACTTTAGAGGGGTGTTTACCCCGGCGCTTATACAAGACAGGCCCTTATTCGAGATCTATATTCAGTGCTTGAGAACTATTTCAAGACCCCCGTACCCGGGCCCCCATACCTCCGGCGCTTATACAAGACCGGCGCTTATTCAAAACCCGGCGCTTAAATGCGACAGTACGGTAACTTGCACAGTGTGTATATTGTATAGACACTTTGACCAACAGCTAAAGGTTTGCCTTTACTTTCATTGTATGGGTTACTGCCATACTCATGAAGGCATGGTTAGATACAATGTCATGTATAACATTTCTGCTGAACACTGACGTCCGAGAAGACTGGCAACATTTAAGACGTGGTGCTAACAATAAGCAACACTCTATCCCCACACATAAGGGCGGCACTACGATCATTTTATACTTCACTTGTTAAAAAAGGTGAGAGATTTGGCCTGGATTCTACCTGTTGATAGGTTAGCGACAGATGTTATGGATGGGGACGTCCCACCTATTATTATAAAACAAAATATTCAAAAAGGACCTAAATAATCCCGAGCGCGGCTTATCTGTTCTGATTGCAGAACGATAATCTCCTTTTTAAAATGTAGTCTGATAAAGAAAAACACTGTTTTCTCATTTTCTACCAGCAAATTGAAATAAAATACGTGAAGCCAATATCTCGGTACGAATTGTTGTATGCCCTCCCCCTCCAGACGCCCCTCCCCCCCCCCCCACAAACCCACAACATAATCTGCATGTATCTCATATTATCGATAGAGGTTTGACTGCTATATTTCCTTTGCCAGTGGTGATCGTTTTTGCATAACACGCAGATATAAGTCACTTACGTCCCCCATTATCATGTCATCTAAACTCATTATTGGCTTCTATAGAAGTGGAAAACTTGGCCGACGTGGAAAACCTGGCCGACGTACATCTACCTGAATGTGACGTAGCCTTATGGCCTCCTCTATAAACACTTGTCTAATATCAGTTTATTGAAGCTCAGATATTCAGGTATAGATTATATACGAGGACCTCGATGTAATAACTGTAATAATAGCTGTAGTAATGTCTGTCATGGTATCATCATTATTGCTGCTACGTGTATATACCATATCACGATGAAGGTCATCATTATACCATGGAAGCCCAGGTTGATGTAAGACGAGTAGGTGGGTGAGTGCAGCAGTGGTCGGTGTGCTCATGTCGGTACATCTGAGGCAGCAGCAGACGCAGTGCTACCACTGCCTCCTGCTCACGAGCTGCTCACACAGCCCTGCTGGCTGGCGGCTCGATGGTGGTGCGGCTGAAGACGGCTGAGACGCACCACCGGCACCACCAGCACCAGCACCACCACCACCACCACCCCTTTGCACAACACAGCCAGACCCTACCCTGGCGCTCCCTTCCTTCTACCCCCACCCCACCGCCTCCATACGCTCTCTACCATGCTCTCACCATGGCAACCCTGGAGATGCTATTTTTAGCCTGTCTGGCAGGGCGTGCTCCGCGTGGCTTCTGTAGGCTGGCACCGCGGCGGCCGCTACTCGTCGACATCAGTGGGTGTGGTCGGCACTGGTCGCTCGGTGGTTATATCGGCAATGGCGGTTCTAGTTTTATGAATCGTTATAAACTCGTGGTGTACGGTAGCATTGGCCTACTCTGGTTTCATAAATTTGGAACTGATTGTAAGTGATGGATATCAATTGTAAATGGATGTTGTTGTTGTTTTTGTTGCTGCTATTGTTGTTGTTGATGATGATGTGTTATTGTTGTTGGTGTGTTATTGTTGTGGTTACTAGCAGCGGACATTGGTTGAGGACATTGGTTGTGCACCCTAATTCAACCTCAAGGATTCAGTTTAAGGATGGACATTAGATTCTTTCCCCCTCCAATACCTAAAAGGAGTCCATTGGCTTATCCGGACCCCCTTCACCCTTCACCCTTTCCCTTCTTCCCTCCGTATACCCGTATAGTTATTGCTAATTCTGGCCCCGGTTATTCTCTAAGGAGACCTCTGTGGTATGGTGATGTGGGTCTTGATAACGTGTTTGGTACTTGGTGTTAACATTGATATTTCTGCCAATATTGAATGAGGGTTCCTAAATGGCCATGTATGGTCATTATCAATTACTTTACACTAACAGTGACCTTCTCTGACTGCCAATAGTACAAGTAGTTTGGTGGATGTGTGAATAGGAATACATGGGCCTATGCAGACTAACAGAGTAAATTGGGTGAGATACTATAGACAGCGTTAATAGAGATGCGGTAGAGATAGACCAATGGAAGGCTAGTTAAGGTATCAGCGATATGTACACCCTTCTCCTTTTATCACCACCCCAATCCTCCCACCCTCCGACCCATCCCCATCCCCACATCTTGCCTTGCTCACGAAGAGGTATCGTAGGGATAGCCTCCCCCATCCGGGCGTACGGCCAATCAAGCGTGCCCCAAATCAATCAAGCGTAACCTGATCGATCCGGCGGCGCACTGTCAGTTCCTCCAGGTCGGCCGCCTTCTACTCCTGCATACTGGGGGGGGGGGGGGGGGGGGGGGGGGGTCCACCAGTGTCGCTGACCCTTGAGTGTGGAGGGGTTGAGGGCAGGGGTTGAGAGGGTGAAAGGTGAGGCAGGATCGAAAAGGCTTAGAGACATCTCCAATAGCCCCTCTCGCACTGCTTGCCGCCCCTCCCCCTCCTCCTCCTGCTCGTCCGCTAACCTCTCAACCCTGCACCCACTCCAAGCCACTCCCGACACCTAAATGACATCTCACAGACGGAGGAAATAGGCTCCCTGCTCCCCCTATAACCCCCATCCCTGGCCCACCCTCTTCCCCCAGCCTGGCCACAGCTGCCGTCCCAGCGACCAGTTGCCTCTCAGACGCCTTGGCCCTATTTCCATTTTTATGATGTATCTCGGCCGGCCGCCCGGTGCATATGTATATATGCATAGGGTCAGGGCGCCGATCGATACCGATTGAACAGGTAAATCGACCGGCGTCGTCGGCAGACTGTGGCTGGCGGGACGGAGTCGGGCCTAACTGGGTTAGCCTGGCCGTCACCTTGATTAGCCCTCTTCCCACCACTGGCTTCCCTCTCTCTCTCTCTCTGGTGTCTCCCCGTCGCCATCCCGGCCGATGAACGACCCCCCCCCCCCCACCCAAATCACTCACATTCACAGACATACACCCCCCCCCCTTTGCCCTATATGCCCTCAGCTACCCAAAACTCACCAAGGATAGTCGCAAATCAGAGTGAAAAGTTCTTATTGACTCAGGGTTTAATTAACCCTGAGTAATATACACCTACTAATTTTGCATTTTAAGACAATTTTGTGACATAGGAGAATCGTTGTATTTCGGTTATCATTCGAGATAGACAAAAGCGGGAAAAAACATGAGATAGGCAAGGTCGGGGGACAGCATTTTCCGCAATTTTTTTTCTAAAAATCTCAATTTTTCTTGAAGAAATTGAACTGCGATCTTCACGAATTTATTTCTCTCTTTCACTATTATGGAAATGTAGTAAAAAAAAGCTACCACCTCCATGGGCCTCCATAGGCTGCAAGGCATCAAGTTTTTGGGTGCAAGATAGAAATGACATTTTGAGTGAATTTGCCCGTATTTCTCTCTTTCTACCCCCAAAGCGGGCAAAAACTGGGCACATTCTACCGCCAGGACCTATGCAACAAGTCACATCCACTCTATATCTATATGTTAACAGATAGCTAATGTACACCAGGGGCGGGGGGACAGGGGATGGACGGCAAAGGCATGGACGCGTAACACACGCCGCCCTGTAGCCGACCGACACGGCGAAACGGAAACGGCGATGGTGTCGCTGCTGATGCTCCGATCGACTCGCTTTACGGCCGAGACGTAAAACAGCGGTTACGCGCTACTGGGCGCTGACGCCGACAGCCACCTGCTCGCCCACAGCCACCTGCTTTCCCACAGCCACCTGCTCACCTACAGCCACCACCTGGAATTTGATTATATATGACTTCCAATATATGAAATTAGGGTAGCTTTTTCTGGCGATTACGATTCTGCCGTCAGAAATGAGAAATAATGTATTGTACTCAAATTAGATCACTCATTCGAATTAATTTCTGATGCCAGAATTGACAGATTACCCTGAGTCATCTGTGAGGCCACTCACACACTCCATTTTTCCCATTTAGGCCAGGTAAAAAGGTTTTGTGCAGTAGCATAATAACTAGGGTGAGCAGGTTGGATTATCTTAAGCTTCATCGTTTAACATGAAATGTATGGCCGACATTTCCCAGACCCCTTTGTAGCCTTAAAAATTGTTAAAAAGAAAGAAATTGTATAAAAAATACATATCAGTTTTGCAGTCGGCTCTGTTTAATAGCTTAACCCGGACGGGTGACTGGAAACCGATTAACCTTCAAAATCAACAATTAGTTTATTACTCCACAAAGCAATATCGTTGTCCATTACATAGTGGATTGTCATAATCAAACTGCGACATTTCTCCAGTCATTGATACAAATAAGGCAACAAAAAAGGTGTGTTTCAGGCAACCTGGTCCTATAATTTAGAATATTCCTGTTAAAAGGCTTTTTCCTGATACCTGTCGGATGATTATTTAGCCCAATGGAATGTGATCTAGCTTGTTCTTCTTGACCAAGGATTTGCTAAAATTAAGAAAACTATGGATGTTTAAGAAATATAGACTTACAAGTATATCTAAATCCAAATATTGTGAGAAAATGTTGAGGTCAGCCTTGTTTTGAAGTTATTGTCTCGGGTTGTCTGAAACACTCCTTTTTCATGAGTACTACCAATTTATTTCCCCAGATGATAATGACTGATGGAATTGTAGTTGTAATAATTTTTCAATAAAATAAAAATGGGTGGGATCGTCGTGGGTATTTCAATTACTATGAATGGTTATATCTGCTTGCCAATATCACCTGAGGCATCCAGGGTTGTAGCTTTCCTTTGTGACTCCCCGGAATTAATATAAGCGCGAAAAAAGCTGTGTTCAGCTAACCCAACCTGCCCTATTCTTTTATCGCCTACCCTATTAAAGGACTTTTTGACATTTTCGACTTTGAACCAGTAATCGTGAATTAGTGTTAAAATGCCATTTGATGTATCATACAATCCGAAACAGAAATTATATCAAAATAAAACCCACAAAAAAAATTCAACTCTAGTATAAAATTATGCGCTAGTTTTTTGGGGACCATATGTTATCCGAGCACATTGTTAGCCAAGTAGAAAGAGAAGATGCTATACTGGTGGGTGAGGCCAAAACTGTTGACATAATTTTTGGACCCCGATTGTGGCCTAGTTCTAGTTTCAAAATTGCTTTAGATATTAGCCAGGAGCTAATTATAATATTCTGTATATTTAAAGACTTAGACACCGCACATAAAACTGATGCAGAGTGATTTACGTAAAGCTGGGCGAGAGTTTTGATAACGGATATACTTTGATAATAGAGACTCCTGATGCAACGGGAGTGTGTTTGCTGAAGATTAGTTGTTCAATGTATACTTTAATGGAACAGAAAAAAAAGTCATACAAACTATATGCTCCATGAAGGCAGACACAACTCTTGAAGCAGGAAGGGGTGCTCACGTTGTACATGTATAGTTAGATGGCACGTGAACTTTTACCACGGGGAATTAACACACTCTTAGAAAGATTCCGTAAAATAACGGTGATTCACTGGCATCAATTAATACAAGCTTTCACCGTTACTTTTACGGTCACTGTATTCTCCTATTCCTTGCAAATTTGTGGAGCTTTCCCGTTGTCATTTAACGGTGATTCATCACTATTATATGATGATTCTCTGCTATTCATTGATGATTCTGATTTTTTGTTGATTTATTGGTATATTTCATGATATGAACTTGATTCCAGGCCTGTAATGTCCAAGTACTATGCATGAGCAAAGGGCACTCTAGGATTGTTACAAAGCGACTAACAGCAGTGTGAATATGTATAATTCTAATTACCACAAAATGGGTGTTTTCACAATCCTTGTTTGTTCCCACTGATATAGAAAGGGAGATTATATATTTATAATCTATAATGTACCAAAGACTTCAAGGTTGACCCTGTACTGGATGAGGTAATTGGACATTGTTATTATTTCAACACATTTAGATATGTTTTAAAGTGAGAGGTTCCACTAAAGTTCCCATATCTCCCAGGCTGCCACCTGGTGGGCAAATATTTAACGTGAGATTAACCGTGAATGAGAATAAGGTGTTTCACTGTTCTGGTTTACGGATGTTCAATGTTAAAGTAATGAATGTGACACTGTCTTACTGTAAATCACATTATGGTGATAAACCGTCAAATTTTACACTGATTCCCCATAATTTCAATGGGAATTTATACAGTGCAGATACAGTCAACCAGTAGAGCTGGGGAGGGGATGGGTTCTCTAGCCACGCCCGACTTGGTGTGAGGTATGCATGCATGCCCCCAACTAGACCCCCACCATGAATGAGCAGCAGGGGTTAGACCATCAGCCCAAATGTGGTTGTCGGTGCGTGTCCGCCTTTTGTACTTACCTGACGTCTTTATTATCTTTATTATCGCCACCAGAGAGGAAGCAGACAATTTAATAACGATTTAATAACCTGGCCGGAGCCACTGACGCTACCTACACAATTAGCCTGACATTAGACTCTATGGCGTGGGAGGTCGACAATGATGTATCTATATTCATTATGCGTCTAAAGTTAATTGAGGTCACGTGATTCAGTAACCTTTGGAGGTGTTATATGGTGCTCACATGGCATTGTCCTTAGGTCATTGCCAAGTGTTCAACGCCCATAAAGCACGACATTTTGTTGTATCAAAGTATGCAGCCTTTGTTGTATGTCTTTGTTGATGGAACCCACAGCATTACATGGCTGTATTTGAGGCTGAACTGATATGTTGGAGACTGATTTGCTAATGAGCCAAAAGGTGAAGTCTAAAATGAAGAAACATCATGATACTGCCTTCTTCCAGAGAAAAAGGTTTTAAGTCAAGTTCAATCGATTTTGAGAGTGTCTGTGGGAATAATAATATAACTGGGCTCATGACGTTAAGATACAACCTCACGTATGTATACGTGTATGTTATGATGTATTCATACAATGCACATATTCTGTATGACCATTTTATCCGATATGGGCGTTCTCCATAAGGCATGGCCATTGCGTCTGGACACCTCAATACCATGTCATGCAATCTACGGTATACATAGAAGAGCATAAAGCACTACACCACGCCCATTGACACCAGTGGTGTACACCCTAAACTTGTCTCAGATTCACGAAGTTCAGACAGTAGCAAACTGCCCTAATTAGTGGGAACCAAACTGCTGTGCATGTCGTCCATAGTCGTTATGTCCGTTATACCTCTAGATCCCG
This sequence comes from Harmothoe impar, assembly GCA_947462335.1. Taxonomy (NCBI): domain Eukaryota; kingdom Metazoa; phylum Annelida; class Polychaeta; order Phyllodocida; family Polynoidae; genus Harmothoe; species Harmothoe impar. The sequence goes on from CANHQG010000665.1 coordinate 11,261, forward strand.
TTTCAAGTTTATTTGAATAAACGACCACTACGCCATCTCGTGACACAGGGTCATCGTCCAGCAGATCCAAGAGCACCGCCCTGCTTTGTGTAGAGGAGAAATTGCGTTTAAAATGAGTTCATGGCAAATCCAGATTTACCAGGCCCTCTTCGTCAGGTTTCTGGCATGAGGCTTGTCATTACAGAACACACAGTTCCATGAGTCACTAAAGTTCTTAAGGTCTGAAGTTGCCTAACTGCTTTCATGCCCCCCTCGTCCCCTATACAGGCGTAGGTGGAAAAAATGTCGGTTAAATAATGATGCATTTGGATTTGTTATTAGGGCCAGTGTTCTATACGCGTGGGGGAAATTCTTGTTTCTATGGCAAGCAATTATTCCAAAATTCCATTTTTTGTTGAATTTGATTGCTAGGGTAATAAAACAGAACACATACGGAAATTATAATTTATCTCAAGCATATTTGTGAAATAAAAGTTTCTACAGGTCATTCCATTGCTCCAAATCGGAGGAGGATATTGCCGATTTTGGACGCCAGGACGTCATTTTGATTATGTTTTATTTTTTGAAAATAATTATAGTGATTCTATGCAGATGAAGGGTACAGGTTCTAAGTTTAATCTACGTTGAACCTTCATTATGATAGCTTTACTAATTACTGGTATAGTGACTTAATTCTTTTAGTTCTGGAAAGCCCTGACAATATTCTAGAGACAAGTGGGAACTGTCTGAAAGAGACCTCGGCTCTAAATGGGTTTTAATAAGAACGCAGCGGGGGGGGGGGGGGGGGTCATTGACGTAGGGTTGCAGACAGTAAAATAATATATGATCTTTGATTATCTAATATAATGCCTATTCCACCCACTAGATTTGATACATGTATGTTAATCTGGCACGTCATTCAAAAAGATTTAATTGGCTATTAAGAACTACACAGGCCCTGTTGAATTTAGGAATGCCCCATACATATTGAACGACTGCATGTATGTGTTTGTGTGTGTGTGTGTGTGTGTGTGTGTGTGTGTGTCATCCTCTAATGTAGCTTACTTTAAAGGCTAAGACTTCTTAAACCAAATCGTAAAATCCTCTGGCAGGGTTGTTGAGTTTATATAACACCTCAGCTAAATTTAGAATCGCCCAAGCACAATCCCTGAGAGCCAGGCATGTCCCAGCCCTGTAGGATCGTATTCCCTAGCAAAGTACCCCAAAAATAATGGCTCAGGCAACCAAGAAATAGGATGCTGGTTGTTCCCTTCCAGCAATTCACTGCTCTACATAAGTTGCACTGGTGTGACCAGCAGTTAGACTATGCCAGTGGTAGTATACAATACTATTGATACCCACCAGTGTACTAACTGTCTAGACTACCACTTGTGTGTCCACAGAAATCGGTATACTACCCCTTGAATATACCACATCAGTAGTATTGTATGTATCGGAACGGGACTATAGTTAAGTACTGTTTATTACTCAATCGACCTGCAGCCAATCAGAGGCCTCCCTTTTGGCGGGAAATTCAAAAGCAGCCAATGAGAGGCCTCCCTTTTGGCGGGAAATTCAAATAGGTCACGTGACCGGAAGTGACCTACTTCCGGTCACGTGACCTTTGGGCGGGAAATTCAAATAGGTCACGTGACCGGAAGTGACCTACTTAAGAGGGTCACGTGACCACCATGTTGGCGGGAAATTCAAATAGGTCACGTGACGGGAAGTGACCTACTTAAGGGGGTCACGTGACTACTAGGTTGGCTTTCAAAATAAGTCACTTGAGATTTTGATGGATAAATAAATTTAAAAAAAGAAAAAAAAAGCAAGCTGAAAAAGCTTGCTAAAAAATAATTTAAAAATACGGCTCTTTTTTTCTAGGAGGGGGGGAGAGGGGCACTCTGGGGGGCACTCTTTAAGATGCATGGGGGGGGAGGGGGGGAGGGGGGGAGGGGGGAGGAGAGGGGTAGGGTTTTTTAAGAGTGAGACTCGCTTCTCTGCCCTCTCTAAAAGAGAGGGCAGAGAGGCGAGTCTACTTACTATGAAAGGTATCATGATCGCGTTTATGATGATGTGCATCTCTTGCTGGCTAGACTTTCAAGCAAATTTGCCAAAGTCCAGCCCGTTATTGAATGTCCGGCCTAGCCTGACCCTCAGTAGAACAGTCCTTGACCCATCTATTATAGTCTAGCAGCGCCTGACCCTTGTATGAGAGTAGTATTGGCGACATTGGCTGACTCTGATATTTACCTGTGTGTACGGAGAGAGGAGAGGGTTCACAGCCACAGCTCTCTTAAGGCAAAGCTTGCGCTTATAGAGCGCTACTAGTGGAGGTCTGGATAAGGAAGCTATGGCGGTTGTCTTCAAAAAAAATAAAAAATAGCCATGGCGCATGTCGATGTCGCTTAATTATGCTCATATCTCATGTCGATTTTAAGAATTGCTCATGTCACCTGTCACTATGTTTTTCAAGCTTCATGTCAAATGTCACTAGACCTCATGTCGAATGTCGATTCTAAGAAACAGATATGTCACCATCTCGAATTTAGCGGTCCACATTGCCGCTGCTGCTGCTGCTGCTGCTGCTGCTGTTGCTGCTGCTGATTTGCTGTTGCTGCTGCTGTCAGCTGCTGCTTGTGCTGCTCGTGCAGCTGCTGCAGCTGCTGACAGCTGCTGCTGCTTGTACTGCTCGTGCAGCTGCTGCAGTTGCTGACGATGTCACGGATGCTGTTGACAGATGCTGCTGCTTGTGCTACTCGTGCAGCTGCTGCTGCTGCTGCTGCTGCTGCTGACGATGTCACGGATGCTGCTGACAGATGCTGCTGCTTGTGCTGCTTGTGCAGCTGCTGCAGCAGCTGCTGCTTGTGCTGATCGTGCTGCTGCTGCAGCAGCTGCTGCTGACAGATGCTGCTGCTTGTGCTGCACGAGACCGAGTAGCCGCTATTACTAATGCTACTAATACTAGTATGAGAAAATACATTTAGTCAGTCGACTAAATCAAGGAGGTTTTCTGACTTCAGTGGATCGTTTAGCCATCGGCCACAGGCAAAACTTGAAACCATTTTATACATGGGACAATTGGCAGAGTCGAAACATGTTGGTACGACGGGGTCGATCATGTTCATCATCAGTTCAGGCAAAGGAAGTGTGTCGACAGCCCGCGAAAACTTCATGTCCGGATGTTTCAACACAACACTTTTTATCACACTCACACAGCTGCTTTGAAGAGTGAATCCTTGACCAAACTTGAGCTTTTCCAACACAGCTTTGGCCTCCTTCTGTGCAGTAAGGGATCTCTCTTTCGGGGTCATCGCAGTGCTGGCTAGCATGTCCTCAAAGTCTTTAACATAATGTTCCAACGGGCTACAAATGATGTACTCCAGATCATCGTCCGCATATGTCGTCTCCTCGCACCATACTTCTTTTGTTTCGAATTCCGTCATTTTCTGAACAATCTCCTCGTGAGTGCGTTGCATATATCGAAGCTTCTTCAAAGACCAGATAACTTGTATGCCGAACGCTGAAAAACCTGAAGGAATTTCACCACTACAGTCACGCCAACTATACGGAGCTAAGAAAAATAGCTCCAACAAAATTTTCTCCCTCTGTCCAAATGAAACTACTTCCGTTCCGATGAAGTTGAAGCATGCTTCTATCCATTGCTCCTTGGTGACGTCCTTCCAATGTTTCTTTACCTCACATGCATCATAGGGCACTGTTTCTCTTCTTGCTTCTAGTGGGAGTTGCTTTTTCTTTCTTGGACTCATTTGGAGAGTTTCGATGCTCTGTAGCGTCGACACTTCGATAAGAAAAGAAGCTGTAAAGGTAGAAATAACCCTCATAACATGCTGAGCGAGCGTGGAGTGGACGATGCTACGATGAGTGAGAGCAGCGTTTCACTCCTTATGTACCCTGTCCTAGATAATCCTCTTAAACAGCTGAAAAGACTCTCTCAGTACAGAGTCTCTACTCAATTAAGTGATCTGTTAAGTAAGTTTTCACATGCTACTTGACTACTGCAGGGGGGTTTAGACTTAAGCAGCTTAGTGCACACACGTGTCTGTTAGAAAGCTACCTGCACACCTGTCTTCCTTTTTCACTAGTATTTACCCCTTGCCGACTAATAAGGCACCTATACACGTGTCAGCCTCCTTATATACGTCATTCTTCCTCTCGAGAGGAAGAAGTGTGTCTCTTCGTTTTTTTTGTTTAAGAAGTGAGGGTCTTTAAGATCACGTGCCTGGAAGCGACTTGATGAAGCAAGTGACTAGAAGCGACGACGTCACATGCTTTTAATGAGGTGATCAGCTGTGACTGGCGGCGGCGGCGGCGGTGGCAGCGACGGTGGTGCTGGTGGTGGTGGTAGTAGACGTTACTGTGGTCAAAGGTGCTATGGTTTTTTTCCAACAGAAATCAGAGCTTTTATACAGAGGGAGTTTAATCCTATTTCCAACAGCACCCCAGCTGTCCAGCAGCCGCCCCGCTCCGTAAGAGCTTCTTAAGAGCTTAGATGACGAGGGGCGTGTCATCATCATCTTTGGTGGCCAGCTGAAAATGGTGTTTTTTCTTTATCCATTAGCCTTACCTCCTACTCCCTACCTGAGGACGACTCTCTCCCCCTTTAGCATTCATTGTAACAAACGTCAGAGGTCAGGTGAAAATCTGATTTTCATGCACAGCCTTAGTCAGCTGTCACTCCTATTGAACTAGCTAGCCGCCGCCGGCCGGTCTACTCACCCCAGCTGTCCAGCAGCCGCTCCGCTCCGTAAGAGCTTCTTAAGAGCTTAGATGCCGAGGGGTATGTCATCGCCATCTGTGGTGGCCAGCTGAAAATGGTGTTTTTTTTCCTTATCCATTAGCCTTACCTCCTACCCCCTACCTGAGGACAACTCTCTCCCCCTTTGGCATTCATTGTAACAAATGTCAGAGGTCAGGTGAAAATCGGATTTTCATGCACAGCCTTAGTCAGCTGTCACCCCTATTGAACTAGCCAGCCGCCGCCGGCCAGTCTACTCACCACGGCAGGAGGCGGTGATTTTTTTTTGTTTTACACTTAAGTCGCTCACCACATGCACACGACTCTACTCACAGACAGACACTCCCGTCTTAGGGGGTCCTGCTTCACACTACACGCCTCCTGTAGTTTTTTTGTATACACACTCTAAGCTCATGACTGCTTAATCCTTTATACAGCTAATGCGCGTTGAATTAGTACAGTCGGTACACCGCCCGCTCATGGCAGTCCATCTCTCAAAAAAAAAAGAGGGAGGGGGGAAAGAGATCCAGCTGAAAACGTCATGACTTATGTCTTTTGTTTCTCTTTGGGAATGTCCGCCGGTCAGCTGGCGGCAGCAACTGCTTAATCCTTTATACAGCTAACGCACGTTGAATTGCTGAACAAGGCAGTAAGTAGCTTAGCTCGTGTCAGTCGATCTCTCAAAGGGGAAAGGGATCCAGCTGAAAACGTCATGCCTTATGACTTTTTGTTTCTCTTTGTGAATGGTCACCGGTCAGCCGGCGGCAGCTGAAGAGAGCTGTAAGTAGCTTAGCTCTAGAAGCGAGAAGGAGTATATAAGAGGCCTGGAAACACCCGTTCACTCACTCAGTCTTTTGCTGCTCTCTACAGGCACCACCATGAGCAAAACACAACAACTACTGTCGTCCAAGGATCTAATCGAGTTCAAGAACAAGAAGAATACGCAGAACGGTGATCGTTTACTGTCAGCGTCTCCTCTTGCTACTGAAATTGAGACTACCGCCGCAACCGCTTGGTCTTATCACCCTCCCGCTGTAGCGAGCGCACACAGCAGTAGTAGCGACGTTGTTACACTCGCGACGGTTGTTGCTGCTGAGCACACTGCTGCTGCTGCTGCTGCGCCTGCTGCGGCTGCTAGTGATCCTCGTGCTGCTAGTGCTGCTGCTACTGCTGCTGCTGCTGCTGTTGCTGCTGCCGCGCCTGTTACTGCTGTGCCTGCTGCTGCTGCTGCTGCTGCTGCTGCTGCCACGCCTGTTACTGCTGCGCTTGCTGAGGCGGCTGTGCCTGCTGCTGCTGTGCCTGCTACTGCTGCGCTTGCTACTGCTGCACTTGCTAGCGCTGCGCTTGCTCCTGCTGCTGCTGCTGCTGCTGCTGCTGCTGCTACTGCTGCTGCTGCTACACCTCTTGCTGCGACTACCGCTACTAGTACTGACACGCAGTACGTTGCACAGAACCTCTCCACCGCTTCATCAACCGACGCCATCAACGCTGCTCGCGCTGAGACTTACAGCTATTCGGACACTCAGCCCCAGCAGCGCGTAGTAGACATACATGTCCTAAAGCAACAGGGTGAAACAGAGAACGACGCTGACGACGAGGCGTACGAGGAACCCGAAGGGTCACGGGCGCACAGTCCGTTTTTCGACCTCATTTCCACTGGTAGTGCGTCCGGTCCGTGGCGCCTGCCCTCACCAATACCTTACGAAGTCATGTGGTTGCCCTGTTCCGACAACGAGTCGTCTGATACCAGCGCAGACGCTGCTCCTGTTATTGGTTCTGCTGCAGTAGTACCTGTATCATCATACTTCAAAGCAGAGCCGTTAGGATACTTGTCAGACGCTATGCTACTGAAAATAAGTGGTAAGTTGCCGACATCAGATTACATACGGTTAGGTTCATTCCTTGAAGTGAACTTGAAGGATATGGGATATCTCAGTTGTGAGACAAGTGTCATAACTCAAGCTAGAGAAATGTTCACTACTTGGTACCAGAAAAGTTGTACTAGTAGGTGGAAGGACCTAGCCACCGCCTTGGAAGAATCTTACCGTATGGACCTCATCAAATTCTCACGTGAGTACATGGACAAGCATGACATGTGGGATGGCTTAGAGAGTGGAGACATGGAGTGGAAAGTGCAGAAATATTTCTCTCTTTTAGCTGAGCTCTGCCCTAGAGACTGGAAGACCATAGGGATCTACTTAGGGTTGACTTCTCATGAAGTAACTTCCATCTCTCAACCTGTGCCTTCTGACAGGACTGTGAAGAACCCTGTGTATGAAGTGCTGAAAGCTTGGAAGTACAACGAGACGTCTGAGCCTATGGCTCTGATGAAAGTGTTGGAAGACTACATGGGACGCGGCGACGTCGCAATGTATGTTCAAGGGTTGTATGCAGCTGTACCCAAAGAAATAAAAGTGAGCTGTGACACTCCAGTGTTGACGACTCTCGTCTGATCCCTGCAGTAAGATGGACATCTGTTGAAATCGATCCTACACTACAGACGTCTTTCACTATGCTAATAGCATCGTGTGGTAAGAGGCGTCTAGTATTCGAAGTGATAAACAACGTTTATTTTTTTAATATTTGGTAAATAAGTGAAAAAACAAAAAAAAGAAAAACATGCCGCAGGACGTTTGCGAAAAGTGTTTCAAAATTTTTAAAAGACCGTACAATCACGAGTGACCCGTAGAAAAATGAAGAACGATACCTAAGTTTTGCCCTCTATGCAGCGATGTCGGCTAGCGTCGCATACGACTTTCCGGGGTAGGAGGGGCAGCGTACGTCAGAGAATCCGACGCAGATTCCGACCCCTTGTTAGACCGAGTTTAAAAATCACATAAACGAGAACGTCAAAGTCATCGAGAAAGCTGTGCTAGAAGTTTACCGACCAACCTTAGCGAAGTTACATGTAGCGATAGGTGAAGCTCTCCTGCTAGAGGAAGCGACATTCACCCCTTCTCCAGGCGGCTTCGCTGCAGCTCACACCAGACAACCGTTAGTTCAACTGAAGAAGCGGCTTCTGAGATACATCCGTCAAGCTCCAGTCGTACGCTTCAACTCGGAGAGTTACGACTTGAACCTGATCAAAAAATACGCCTTCACTCGTTATTTGCCTCCGGAGACCGAAGAAACCAACAATTCAGCGTCATAAAGAGAAGCAATTAATAGTTGACGTAGTAGTCAACTTTTTTAGCACTTGGTTACAGCTACGCGAATTATTTGCGAGCTTTCACTACAAACGAAGAGAAAGGTTGCTTTACTTACGAATGGATGACGTATACCAAGAAACTAGTAAACAAAAAACCCCTGCCACCGAGATCGACTTTTGACAGCGACCTGACGGGCGTCAAAATGGCCGAAATCCGACTATGCCACATGTCAGAAAGTTTAGTATGACAAGAAGAAGCAAACTATGACAGATTACTTGATCCACTACAACAACGAAGACGTCAAATCTTTCATAGAAGCTTTTTGAAAAAATCACGCTATTTTTTTCCAACATAGCAGCATTGTCATGTTGAAAGACGCCATCTCTCTCGCCAGTTTGACTTTACAAGACCTCTTCCAAAAAACCTATAAGCTGTGTTCACAACGTTCCCTCCGTTCGACGCCGTCCTCCACGCTCTGATCAAAGAAAATGTAGTCAGTGGTCCTTCCATCATCTTCCATAGATTTCACGAGAAAGAGTGTATAGGTGTCTTATAAGTCGGCAGAGAGTGAATACTAGTGAAAAAAGGAAGGCGCGTGTGCAAGTAGCTTTTTCTAACAGACATGTGTGTGAACTAAGCTGCTTAAGTCTAAACCCACCTGCGGTAGAAGCTCTGTACTTAGAGAGTCTTTTCAGCCGTTTAAGAGGCTTATCTAGGACAGGGTACATAAGGAGTGAAACGCCCCTGTCACCAGTCACACTTTCTCCACCCGCCCTTCATCTTCGTAGCATCGTCCACTCTACGCTCGCTCAGCACGTTACGATGGTTAGTTCTGCTATTTTCTTTGTTTATGAAAGTGTTGACGCTACAGAGCATCGAAACCCTCTCGAAATGAGTCCAAGAAAGAAAAAGCAACTCCCACTTGAAGCAAGAAGAGAAACGGTGCCCTATGATGCATGTGAGGTAAAGAAACATTGGAAGGACGTCACCAAGGAGCAATGGATAGAAGCATGCTTCAACTTCATCGGAACAGTAGTTTCATTTGGACAGAGGGAGAAGATTTTGTTAGAGCTATTTTTCTTAGCTCCGTATACTTGGCCTGACTGTGGTGAAATTCCTTCAAGTTTGTCAGTCTTCGCCATACAAGTTATCAACTCCTTGAAGGAGCTTCGATATATGCAAGGCACTCAGGAGGAGATTGTCAAGAAAATGACGGAATTCGAAACAGGCGAAGACACAATATGGTGCGAGGAGACGACATATGCGGACGATGATCTGGAGTCCATCATTTGTAGTCCGTTGGAACATTATGTTAAAGACTTTGAGGACATGCTAGACAGCACTGAGATGAACCCGAAAGAGAGATCCCTTACTGCACAGAAAGAGGCCAAAGCTGTGTTGGAAAAGCACAAGTTTGGTCAAGGATTCACTCTTCAAAGCAGCTGTGTGAGTGTGATAAAAAGTCTTGTGTTGAAACATTCAGACATGAAGTTTTCGCGTGCTGTCGACACACTTCCTTTGCCTGAACTGATGATGAACATGATCGACCCTATGGTACCAACACGTTTCGACTCTGCCAATTGTCCCATGTATAAAATGGTTTCAAGTTTTGCCCGTGGCCGATGGCTAAACGATCCACTGAAGTCAGAAAACCTCCTTGATTTAATCAATTGACTAAATGTATTTTCTCATACTAGTATTAGTAGCATTAGTAATAGCGGCTACTCAGTCTCGTGCAGCACAAGCAGCAGTATCTGTCAGCGGCATCCGTGACATCGTCAGCAGCAGCAGCAGCAGCTGCACAAGCAAAAGACAAACACCGTAGTCTCCTCATCCAGACCTCCGCTAGTAGCGCTCTATAAGCGCAAGCAGTGGCTGTGAACCCCCTCCTCCCGCCGTACACACGGGTAAATATCAGAGTCGGCCAATGTCGCCAATACTACTCTCATACAAGGGTCAGGCGCTGCTGACCTATAATAGATGAGTCAAGGACTATTCTACTGAGGGTCAGGCTACGCCGGAAATTCAATAACAAGCTGGACTTTGGCAAATTTGCTTGAAAGTCTGGCCAGCAAGAGTCCGGCATACTCTCCCAAGAGTTCAGCATTGCCAGACTATGGCATGAGGATCCCGCATGGTCAGACTTTCAAAAGCAAGTTTGCCAAACTCCAGCTTTTTATTGAATGTCCGGCGTAGCCTGACCCTCACTAGAATAGCCCTTGACCCATCTATTATAGGCCGGCCGTGCCTGACCTTTGTCTGAAGGTAGAATTAGCGCTATTGGGTGCCTCTGATGTTTGCCTGTGTGTAGTCAAACCTCGCCTGAGAGAGACATACTTCAGAAAGAAAAGAAAGCGGCGTGAGAAGGTGACGGGATCCCAAGTGTCAACCCTAAGACTTACATTTGCTACGATCAAATCAGCGGCACCGGTGAAAGAAAATCTCAAAAAAAGTGTACAGAAGTAGTCGTCTTCTTAAATGTTTTCGAAAACGAAAAACTCTCCTTGCGGTAAATATAAATTTCAAAAGTGGTACGAACCAAAAATGGCCACTTACACCATAGAGAAAGATGACGTGCGCTACTTGTATTATAAGCGTCGCGTGCATTCTAACGGTGTGACAACGAGTCCTTTAAAATATGAAAAAGTGTGTTATTGATTGATTGAGCGCATCTTTTCAAAAATAGAGTGTTATTAGAATTGAAAAAAAGAAAATAAAAAAATAAAATAAAATTATTGTTGTGTTTATTTTCATACGTCTTCTTTTATTAGTAAGTAAAACAAATATAACAATTAACTAGCGTGTCCTCTTAAAGTGACACTTCCTCCGGTCGCTGCTGAATCGTCTAATTAAGGTATGTGTCGTCGTCACTTCTAGTCACGTGACTCATCAGGTCACTTCCGGTCGCGTGATCCTAAAATCGATCACTTCCTAAACAAAATTAAATTAAGAGACACATTTCTTCATGACCCAACCAATCAGAGGTCTCCATTTGACCAGAAGTAGGCCCCTCATTTGCATAAATGGGTCACTTCCGGTGTACCAGCCAATCAGAAGCCTCTAACTAAGTCAAGGTCGCTTGACGTCACTTCCGGTATGCCCTTATATGTACATGTGAAGGTCACATGACGTCACTTCCGGTATGCCCTTATATGGGCGTGTGACGTCACATGACGTCACTTCCGGTATGCCCTTATATGGGCGTGTGACGTCACTTCCGGTCAAATGGAAGCCTCTGATTGGCTGAGTCATGACCTTGACCTCTAACTAGGTCAAGGTCACGTGACGTCACTTCCGGTATGCCCTTATATGGGCATGTGACGTCACTTCCGGTCAAATGGAGGCCTCTGATTGGCTGCATGTCGATTGAGTAATAAACAGTACTTAACTATAGTCCCGTTCCGATACATACTATACTACTCACATCCCATGGATTCGGTTAAAAATAAACACTTAAATACACAAGGATTCCTTTATGCATTGTGTATCCCTAGAAGCCTAGTTCAATGATTAATTTAAGGAGGTCATGATAGCTTTATCCTGGTTTTATAGAATGTTTCATACCAAGCCAAGCCTGATTCATGGTCCCCCTACCAATTTCACCTGACTAGGCTGGGTCCACTGGTTCAAGGTAATTATAACAACAGGGGTGGCTAGTGATCCGTGCAGACCACTACTACTACATGAACTACATGATCCACTCTCCTCCACTCTCAGAGATCGGCCCCTTTAAAACTATAGTAGATTCTACTGTGTACCTGCAATATCTGTAGCTACAGTCTGGGCAGTGCTTGAATAGATGAGAGTACATGTACTTATGTACTAATGTTACGAGTAGATGGCGTTGCATATTTGGACTCTTGAATAGACGTTACTATGATATCCATATGGATTTATCTGTTGATTTCTCAAGTAAGTCAAGTCCCTGTAATTCGATCCTAGAATGAAATCCCTCAGATTGCACAGGTGGCAGAAGTCCTTAAACCCCCAGCTCTCATATAAATAGCATTCACCTTGGGTATATGCAAATGACCTGTCAGACCATGGTTTGTCAGAGGGAGATGACATATTTGTGTATTGACTAGAATATAGCTACTTACCACCTCTATATTTTGTCATGGTAGCTTATGAATGTTTACCAGACCAAGCTATACCAAAAGAATTGTACATATGACACTTGAATCAGTAGAATACAGGGATACAATTCCAAGTGTGTGTGCTGAGTGGGTGGTTTGGGCTGTGTGATTGACAGGTGCCCTGTGTTATTTGTGTATACCTGGGGCACAGAGAGCATGGGGCTGAGGTCTGAGTACACCTCACAGACCAGGACCCACACCTGGGCAGGCCCTATGACCTGTAAGTTACTGATGTGGTCACTGTACAGGTCTGCCCTCTGGGGAGAGAATTATGGCCCTAAATACCATTAGGACCTCCCCTCCCACTGCCCCACTATGGCTAGTTACACACAGCACCTGTCTGTCACCTTACAAGCCACTCCCCCAACCTTACTGGACGTGCAGTAAGATCTGCGGGTTTAACTAAGTGTGTGTTGTGGAGATGTTACTCGAAGTTAGCACAAGTAAGACATCAGCCCAAAAGGTCACTGTAATTGTGTCCAACATATAACTAATGCATGGGATAATGGACTGCCTGGAGCAGTCTGTTATATGCTACATCTCGTGGAATACCCTAATCCGCCATCGGCTGCCTCGAGTGCAGTGCACAGACGTGACAGTCGATGACTAGGCCTACTTAGTGCTAAACCATTGGAGTTAACTTCGTAGCTAAGAAGAAAAGGCAATACGCCAACAGCTTCTAAAGGGGTGAGCACTAAATGATGAAAGCGCCCATTGCCTCAGATAACTACAAGAATACGGCACCCATAGAGTACTTTGTCCTTTTGATACAAGTAGGCCAAAGCTGTACTGACCTTTGGGAAATCATGGCTTCAACGGCACTCTTCTGTAAGTAGTACATTCAAAGGGCCACTAGGCACAGGCTATTTATAGAGGAACATGTGTAAAGGCAGCCACCCTCGATGCCCTATATAGGTCGAGTTACATATACAGCTCTGCTACGTCACAGTGTGGGTAAACACAGGCTACACGTGGTCAGGTAACTGCACCATGATACCCACACACCAGGGTTATTACATTAAACTCTATTTTTAAATGCATCTGGGGTATAGTGATCTACAGGTTACATTATACAATGTATTGTAATAACTGTATGTGACCATCTGTACCTCATGATGCACACATATCTATTCATATCTATATATAACTGCCTGATTCAGAGTCACCCTACCTAGATGTCACAGTCCAGTGGTTTGTTTGCCCACCGCACCTCCCATATAAATAGAAAAATCAAGTATATGTAACTCGACCTATATTGCGTGTATAATCATTTATCTAAGACCATCAGCGACGAGGTAATTACTCCTCTTGTCAACATCAATTTGATTGTATTGATTAGAATGTACTCATGGATGAACTGAGATAAAAGTATCAACACAAAACAAATTCATCATCTTCCCTTGTGTAGGCCTTGGCTACTTGGCGCTTAGACCCTTCTTCAGAATAATTCAACAACAGTTGGTATACAGGGAATGCTTCTTTCATGGTGGTGGGGTTTCGGGTAGCTTTTTGTTATCTCTAGTTTTGAGCTTCTACTACTAATTGTAGTTAGCACGCCTGGACACAATTGGTTTCTCATGGTTCTGACCCAGGTGACAGTTGACATTACTGAGTCATCAATAATTATAATGATAGCATGTCCATGTCGAAGTCGGAATAATACAATTGCCGATTACTTGCAAAAATAGGGTTATGTGTTAAATGATAATTATAGGGACGTTCATGTACCGGTATGCGGGCATATTCTAAAGGGCTTCATATTGTATGAAACTGGTGATTTGGCAAATAATGGGTTTTTGTTGAAGGTTGACAAATTAACAGCTCTAGGTCCGGAACAAATATGATCATATGTATGTCAGTCACGACATGTTTACTACACGTACCAGGCCCTAGTACTTGCCAATGGTTGATTACCATGACTGTAGATGGTCCGTGATATAATGATCACGATTTCATGATTGGTTTAAATGTTGGCTTGAGTTAATCAAGTTTGCTGTTAATACGATAACAGCTACTTCTATAGGTCCTTGCATCGTGTTGCATTAAGGATGAGTTCAGATGTGCCAGATAGGTTGCTATTGTGATGACCTAAGGTGATCAAAACCCCAGGTCTCATTTTTGGCACCTGGCAACCAAAGTGTGAGAGGTGTAATGACCTATCTACATGGCTATTTTTAATTATGGTATTCCATGGCAGTAACTTCCATCGAGACTAGACCGTGAGAGTGATACCCCCGTTGTAGGGGTGGACCAATTAGAGACTACAGTAAAGACTACGTTTACACGTCATTGTCTCTAAAACAGATATCTCTGAAACAATATCGGACTTGTTTTAGCCTTTCTGCCCATGGAATATAGAAAACTGGCATAAAATGACATGACCCCCTCTTCTATGGCACACATGATTATTCAACTGTATCAAACTAAACCAACCTAACCCACAAACTTGCGGCCCGACTTTCTCACCTACTATTGGTGTCTTTATCAGTGTTACTAGACGCTTACACTGATCGTACTATTATGCTGTCAGCCCAGGAGGAAAACGGCCCGGAGAATGGATATCAGAGCTCTGCCTCTTTGCCCACCTGATCTACCTATGCTGGCACTGCCATATATCGTATAATTCCCGATCCATTGAACTGCATGTCGGCGCTGACTTCCCGTTTTACTTAGTTTTGTTCGTTGCAATTTCTAATGTTATGTGGGTGCTGCTAAGCTTATTTTCATTCTTTATACCTCTCTATCTCTAACTGTCTGTTCTGTCTGTCCCCTATCTCTGTTCCCTCTGTCTGTCTGTCTGGCTCCGTCTGTCTGTCTCTGTCTATGTCTGAGTATTAAGGTTGTTGATGCTATAGCCCGGGCACCATTTCTGACCACCTTATTCCTATTGACCATGGTATGCAGGCTGGATATCGTCCAAGGCGAGGGATGCTCTAATCTCCCAGACCCCCCACGAGGGGTTAGGGGGCAGGCCAAGTAAGCAAAGGAGCAATTGGGGGCAGATGGATGGTTCAAGAAGGGCGGTTATCAAGCATGGACTAATAGCCACTCTGCTATGGCGAATTAGGGAGATGTTTTGGTTTTCTAATCTGGGGATTACGCCCGATTAGAGGAGCCTGTCAGTTTGCTGATGGGGACGAGCTGTTCCCGGTCCAGTCGAGCAGCTCAATTTGCTCCTGTCCAATTCCGTCTTGTTGATACTGTCAGTAAACGATTTGTCAACTTGGAGGTCTTCATCGGCATCTCGGCCATTTCAAGCAAAGCATGTCAGCGGGTTAAATGCCGCGTTGCCTTGTGTTTGTATGTGGGTACTTTCATGAAACTCACTAGTAAACACTTGATTGTTAATCTGGGTTTTATAAATCATGGAGACTCCCCCTATGTCTGTACTATGTATTGCATCAAGAGGTGTATTGCTCCTGCATAAAAGGGACTTTTCTAATACACACTAGCAACTCCCTCAAATCACATTACGTTTTCTGAATATGAAGGGGTATATAGCTTTTGACACACTTCCCAATGTCTAATATTTTCATTCCTCTCCCAGCTCAAATGCCCCAGAAAGCTAAATGCTTTAAAATGTAGATAACAACCTCCAACCTCTATGATAATGAATGACCAGCAAAATAAAGACCTCAATATATCTTTAATAGTCCTGGGCCGGGGTCCTGGGCTGTCAGCAATTGAACACTGGATCTCTGAAGTAAACTTTGAAGGTCTCATGGTCGTATCTTCTAGTGGTCCTGTATCTCTTTCTGCAATACACGTACAAAAACACCAGACATATATAGTTTTTGTTTAAGAATATGAGACAGAAGACAGCGCAATATCCAAGAATGATAATGGCAAAACACTGAGGAAAACACCCACTGAAGACATGCTACTTATATAGCTTTTCTTGTGTATTCAATGAAGACATACAGGTCTACCCCCATCCGACCCTCACGAGAAGCACACAGGCCGTATCAAATCCGGCACTGTCCCTTACCGGAATACCATAGCATGTACCGGTAACTATGATATTAAGGCAATAAACTAAAAAAGTAGTTCTTATCCTCCACATACATGTTTCATAAACATTCTGACAATGAATGTGTATCTCAATACGTTTAATTTTTTGTTTCAATGAGAGCGCGCAACTCTCCACTGTAAAAAGTTGGTTGCCAATTTTGTAGGTGTACAATACATTATACTGTAGGTGTACAGTCTATTGTAGGTGAACAGTACAATCTACTGTAAATCTACAGTAGATTCTACTGTAAATCCATTTTATTGTAGATTCTATTGTAGATCTACAGTAGATACTACTGTGTACCTACACTAACTATTTACAGTGTCGTTTATTAACAAACAGCACGTTCGAGACGCGGTATGCATTTGTTAACTCATGAATGCAAAAAATTATGTATTTAACCAATGATAAATAATATCAGCTTGTACTACACAGAGGAAAATGTGAGAGTCACCTGGACTCACATGACATAGTCAGACCCATGTCGCCAAAACCACCCTCATTTGAGAGTCTAGCTGACTTTGACTGTAGAGAGAGTCCAGCATTGCCTGACTTTCATGAGAACAAGAGTCCAGGAGGTCGTTACACAACCGTAACGTTTTCTCTTTATTTCCGCAACGTGAGCAAAAGTGTTACACAACCAAATTGTCGTTACAGAAAATCCCCAAAAAAGTCTCGCAATGTCATAACGTGAAAAAAAGTGTTACACAATCAACTCTCCTTGCTAACGATAACCGATGAGGTATGCGATTCTCGTTAAGAAAGGGACATAAAACGACTTCACTCTGGAGCTGCCCCTGCATCGTAACGAGAGTTTGTTTTTCACCCATTTCTTCCTTTATAAGGGTGGAAACCAGTGTAAAACTTTATTATTTTGGCGGGAAACACTTCCTCGCCACTTCCTCCATACCAAAATGGCGATACAAAGAGACAGCTTAGGGCGCATAAAGCGAAAATGCAAAAAGAGGTCCAACCCTTTTCATGTATACCGCAAGGACGAGTTTGAGAGTCGTTACCGGCTTAGCAAGAGCATCGTAAAGCGTTTGGTAAAGAAATACAAGCCCCACTCCTCCGTCAAAGGAACAAAACACGGAGGTGGGCTGTCACACATCAACAGGGTATGTATTATTTTTGCTTCCCTTTTCCTAATGTACCTGTTTCCTGTTTTTTTGTGTCATGTAACATGAAATTTAAATCTATTATGAGTTACACAGCCTACAGCATACATCTAAGAAACTCTCCCTCCCCCCTTCCTTCCTTCCTTCCACCCCCCCCCCCATCACTCCCCTCATCCCCCCTCCTCCCCCTTCTATTACCCCCAAAATAAAGGGACCCCATTTGTATCATCTAGCCAATATATTCAAACATATACCCACCTTTCCCTATATAATTTGTCCCCCCAAACATATTATATTTCTATTAATTTCATTTTATGACATAGACTAACATAAAAAAAACTATTCTTTTTCAGTTCTGCCTGGCGTTAAGGTATTTTTCGACAGGGGCATCATACTCGGTGGTGGCGGACACTCAGCATGTCTCACGGGCCCTTGTCAGCCGGTCGGTCCGGGACGTCAGCGATTATTTTTATCGCCACAGAGACGAGTACATACGCTGGCCCAAAAGCACAGAGGAAAAAGTGACCAACGCCACCAAATTCTACCGACACAAACAACAGAAAACGCCACGTGTGATTGGCGTGGTGGACGGCACGCATGTCCCCATTGTGAAGCCTAGTGAAAACGAGAGCTGCTATGTGAACAAGAGCAGCTACCACTCTATCAACACGACGGTATGTCCTTTCATTTCTGCTATATCTCCTCCAACTTACAATGTCAATATATATAATTATTATGTTATATTTGCATTGTAATGTTAATACACACCAGTCTGGTATATTCCCTTTTTTATGTAACAGCAAGAATTTGAAAAAGTAGAAAGTAGGAAACCAAAAAATGTAAAAAACAAGCAACGAATGGTAAGATGTAGAACGCACTAAAATATTTTTATTTCAATTATAACACGCTGCTTCATATGCTATACCGTGTGTCACAATAATGTATAACGATAAAACACTGTTTTATTCTCAGATGTACTGTGACTACGACAAGCGTGTCATCGGTGTGGATGCTCGGTGGCCTGGGAGTGTCAATGACGCGTACGCGTTCCACGCCAGCCCAGTAGGGGATCAGTGCCAGAAAGGGGTGGAGGACGAGAATGGCCCTATGGGGAACTTTATCCTGCTGGCAGACTCAGGGTGAGCAACATATACTCTCTCCTTGCAAAATCACAACCACACTTTTACTTGTACTAAAGTTATAACAAGAATTTCCACTTTCTATCTTATTCTCAGCTG
This sequence comes from Harmothoe impar, assembly GCA_947462335.1. NCBI lineage: Eukaryota > Metazoa > Annelida > Polychaeta > Phyllodocida > Polynoidae > Harmothoe > Harmothoe impar. Next base: position 29,652 of record CANHQG010000665.1, read on the forward strand.
GGCATCAGTGCCAAATATGTAACATCTTATATGAAAGTATATGTCTTATATTTCCCAGGTACGCTTTGAAACCCAACTGTTTCACTCCTTTCCGTAAGCCAAGGACGTCCTACCAGAGGAAATTTAACGAGTGGCATAAGAAAAACCGTGTGCGGATTGAGCAGGCCATAGGGCTGGTCAAGCAGAGATGGAGGTAACTTTAGCTTTACTGTTCTTTTGTCTACTAAATATTATTCTGTCAACACTATATGAACCTATATAAACCATTTAACTGTAACGAGATCTTCCAGAACGTCAACTCTTAACAAACATCATATTGCATAACATAAACCTGTCTCATGTTTCATTTATTTTCGGGCGGACAACCCAGCACTGCATCATACAAACAATTGTTACACAGCGATAGAATGAGACATCATAACTTCAATTATATACAGTGCACTTTATAGAAACATGGGTGTATATATTTTCAGATGCACAGATTCAGCAGCCGGCTACCTACATCATCATCCCAGCAGGGCTGCAAAGATAATAGTGACATGCTGCTGCCTCCACAACATAGCCATGGACCATGGCATAAAGATACGGTCGCATCCAAACGATCCTTGGCAACCTACTCGGACACCCCTCCCCCAACCACGTCAACGTACCCAGAGGGAGCGGAGCGACCGCATCAAGAAGGTCCGGGAGGCTTACGCTAAGAAATATTTCCGTTAAATAGATCCTGACGCCACTGCCACTACAAAGACACTCCTTTCTGTGCTTTACTATCCTTTTTTTCTTGCCTCACCCTGTTCCTCTCCCTCCTATCCTCCCTTTCAGCCTTCCTCGCCCTTCTTTCCCCCTGCCTTTTTTTCTGGCTCTCCCCCTTGATTAAATCAACTCCGGCCTTCTTTTCCATTTTTTTATCCTTCTTCAGTTGCCTCACCCGGTTCCTCTCCCTCCGTGCATCCCTGTCAATTTTACGCTGCCTCCTTTGCTCCATCTTTGTCATGTCACCCCCCTCCTCCTTGAATGTTACTTCCTCCCTTTTCACATTGTCCTCCTTTTTTGGCTCCTTCTTCTCCTTGTTTTTCCTCTTGTCATCAAAATTGACCTTATAGTCCTTCTTCACCTCTAACCCCCCTCCCTCCCCCCCCTTCCTCCTCTTTTTCAGCAGAAGTGCTTCCTTTTCGTCTTCCTTCTGTTGCAACCTCTCCTCCCTCCTCTCCCTCTTCATTTCCTCTGCAGTGTTCCTTTTCCTCTGTTCCTTCTTCTGCCTAGCCACCCTTCTGGCATTCTTGTCTTTGTAGTTGGTAGGGACACCGGTACGGGGCATGTCGATAGCATTGTAGTCGGGCTTGGTGTCCCTGTCATGTGTCCACAACAGCTTGATGTTCCTCCTGGATGGAGCAACGTTTATACCCCCTGCGTCAGTTGGTTCGATACCGGGTATCCCTGTCAAGACATAGTAAGAAAATGTCATAATGGTCACATAACAGAGTGATACAAGTAGAATTCATGTGAACACAAAAGGGTGTATATACAGAGGTATGACAAGTGCGGCAAGTGTATAGTGTCAGGAGGAAATATTCACATGTACTAACCTTTGACAGTTTCTGAGCGCAGATAATCCAAGGCCTTGCCCTCCGTGTCTTTAATGTGGTACTTCTTGCTGACTCGGCCTCTGCCAGTCTGTGCTACCTGGAATCGCAGCTTGTTGTACTGTAACACAGTAAGAAGCAGTAAGTCAGACATGTGCAATGAAAGGTGTGAATAATGCATTTCTCGTTGTGTAACAAGAATGGTGGTACCACCCTACTCTACAGGAAGTGTAAAAAGGAAAAGCTTGCTGTGAGATCTATTTTTTATATATGTGCTATAGGATAGGACATAGTCATTGGACATGTTGTATATATGTATATAGTTGTACATACCTTCCCTTTAACGCGCTGAGAGAAGCGTGCAGCCTTGTCTCTACACATCTTTATAGTCCTGTGTGTCCCGGCTACGTCATTCACGTAGGCTGTAAAATATTTTGAAGAAATTTGCACTTAGTAATGTGAAAATAAAAATTTCAACCTACATGGATCATTTCATGTACCTAGTTAAAGTGACTATCGTTGTTTCTTTCACAGGACATAAAAACTCCATCATTTTCCTATGTTCTCTCTCCCCATCCATTTGCTTACCTACAACGTCCAGCCATCCCTGCCTTTTCACGTCTTTGCCACCACCTGGGCCCTGGAAGTTGAACTTTATTGCCTCCCTGTTTATGTTGATAGCGTTCATCAGGGCATCCACCTCCTCCTCCTCCCATCTACCTGTTTTTATGGGCATGTCGTCCCTCATTGGTCCCGTCTCATTGTAAATGAGGTCCTCGTCCCCGCTGAGGCTGGTGAGGCTGTTCGCATCTGTAGAGATGTGGGTCCGGTTGAGGGTGTCATCTGGTATAGTGTCGACATCCGAACCCAGGTCCAAATCCGGATCCAGCACTATCTGACCTCTTCTTCCCTGAAAAGGATGTGAAACTCATGTTATCTGAGAAAAGGAAAAAAGGGCCTTTAACACATTACAAAGTAATTTTCTTTTCTCCTCCCCACTCCCAACCCCATGAGGAGCTGAGTGATGCAACTAAATAAATTATTCGTAACGATTTACCGGTACTGTAACGATAGAGCACAGATTCTCGTTAACGTTCAAGCTGACACGTTTACTCTCGTTACGGTTCACAGCGGAAAAGCGACCTTTTTGTTGTGTATTATACCCTATACTACCTGATGTTAATCCCTGCATTAACCATGGGACATATAACAACAATGTTGCACTCACCTGGCGTCTGTGTTCACCCATCTTCGTCGATATTTGACAGCCACCCGTGTTTTCGTCTTCTACGAAAAGAGACTGTCGAGAGGTGTGTGACGTCACAGACAGCTGGGTATATTGTGCTGCCCCCTACTGCTACTTGTTTGAACTAATAGTTTTTTTACGTTCTGTAGCGATTTACCGGTACTGTAACGATATTTGTTGATTTCTCTAACTTTGGCTCAATGTTTTTCGATATATGAGAAGAAAAGTATTTTGGGAATGGTTGTACTACCCATTCTGTTCTGCGGCATAGAGTGTAGATTACTTTTATAATTTGTTTCAGACAAAATAGATAAGGGAAACAGGAATTGAACTCAACATGAACTTTTTTTATTGGAATACCAACAGTATCCCTTTATGAAAAAATGGTTACAATAAAACAAAAATAGACTATCTGTCTCAAGGGTAAAAAAATAAATAAATAAGTGGAATGGATAGCACCATTAACAACTTAAGACTAGAAAAGACGCCCCGTATGAGCTTGATAAAATAGTTAAAATAAATCTGTGATTAGGCTAAAACAAAAAGTTGAGTTCCGGTAACATTGCACAAAAAAGGGAGGGTCGGTAGGTCGTTCATTTATCTTTAGATTTTGTTTTTTGGAGGAAGGTCAATTTCTGTAGTATAAACACCAAAAATTTCCAAACATTACCAAAGAGTTATAAAAAGGTCTGCCCCTAAAACTGAGGGTCGGCCGGGATACCAGAACACAACTTTTTTTTCTCTCAGGCCTAATATCATGCAGATAAAGTTGCTACATGTCCTGTTTATAAAATATGTATTGCTTATTGTCCTTAGCAGATCGTAATCTTTGATAACATATGTAATATAAATGCACCACATGCATGTACTTGCTACATGTCCTGTTAATAAAATATGTATTGCTGTCTGTCCTGAGCAAATCGTAATCTTGGATAACATATGTAATATAAATGCACCACATGCATGTACTTTCTACATGGACTGTCAGAAAAATATGTAGTGCTTTCTGTCCTGAGCAAATCGTAATCTTGGATAACATATGTAATATAAACGCACCACATGCATGTACTTTCTACATGGACTGTCAGAAAAATATGTAGTGCTTTCTGTCCTGAGCAAATCGTAATCTTGGATAACATATGTAATTTTAAGGCACCACATGCATCACGTTTCTACATGTCCTGTGAATCAATTATTTTTTGGTGGTGCCCTTCCTACGGGAGGAAGCACGCTTCTTACGGGCAGGGGCGTTTTCTTTGGCCTCCTCTTTGGTGCTGTCCTGAGGCTGTTCACTTTCTGTCTTAATGGTTGACATCGAGTCCAAAATTTGGACTGCCTCCTCCTCTGTGACAGGCTGAATAGTACCGACACTGAGATCCATGCCCTGGTCCGTTTGCACCTGCTGCTGATCTTGGACCAGAAGCACCGAGCCGGGAGGCAGCACCCCCTCCTTACCACTGGTCCCAACCACGGGGGTCACTGAAACATATAAAACCACAAAGATTATTGCTATGTGCATACACCTAGACCGTAACGTGAGTTCGCCTTACATCGTTACAACAGCTCAAAGCAGACTGATTCTCACGTGACAACAGAAAAACTGAGATCATAAATAGTGAGATCACCCAAAAAATTCATTGGTTGTTGTAGGTTTCATGTTATTTCTTCTTTACAACTGAGACAAGTGGTATGACACAGGTACTCACCGGGTATAGTGTTGCTCAGCAACAGCTCGGCGTACGTCGGTGGTGCCGGCGTCTGGCTGCCGCTTTCCTCCATGGCCGGTGCAGGGGCTGGATCCTTCCCTGCTGGTGTCTGGGTGCTCCGGGTGGTGGTTCTAATGGCACCAGCCGTCAGGTAAGTAAGCGTTGCCATCACTGAGAAAACAAAATAGGATTGCTTTTCTGGATTGACTGATAGTTCAAAGATACGGTGCAGTAAGTGGCAATGAGATGTAGGTGAAAACTACAGGCAGGAGACTGATATATTACATAGTGTATGCTACAACAATAGGAACCACAGTTGCACAACCAGAGAGAAGCTGGCAAGAAGGGACAAAGTATAACGTGATCATTTTGTTTTCTCGTTACGTACCTTTCACTATGTTGAGCTGATTTTCAGTGGAGTTTTTCACTGCTTTCAAGATGTCCACACGGTCACTGACAATGCGTTCCTGCGTTGTCAACAGCCGTGCCCTCTCCTCCTGGATCATCTGGCGTAGCTGCCTCTCTTCCTTCAGGCGTTCCTTCCTCTCAACCTCCAGGTCTAACACAAGTGATTCCAGTTTAGCTAACCTCCCTTCCCGATCCTGTACTGGCTCCGTCTTAGTGTTTGTGGGGGGGGCAAACAAGGCTTTGCTCACACACCCTGAGCTGTGCTTGGAAGTACTGGGTGGTTTAGTGTTCACAAGTTGTGGGCTGGACTGGGTTAGGTCGATGTACGCTGTATCAAGACGGCTGTTTTGTAAAGCCGCCTGCATATCCGCTGTGTACTGATCTGCTTTTTTGACAGGCGACAGGTCCGGTAGGGGGTCAGGCCGCGCTAATTTCAGACGTTTCCGTGGGGTGGACCCTGGATTGGTGCCACTTTTTGGTTTGGTGTCACATTTTGCTTTGGGGGGTGGGACGGGCTTGTATTCTTTGGGTACGTGGTGGATAACGGTGCCCTTATGACCGACTATTGTTTTCACATCCCGCCACTTCAAACAGAGGACTTCCTGGGGAGTAAGACCTGACACTTTGGCTTTCCTGTTCTCTTTCAGTTTACGTCTGTACCGGTTGTTCTGGGGAAGCACAACAAGAGGAAACATTAGTTAGGCTGTCATGTCATACTCACGTTACACAGAGCAAACAAATCATGTCTGTCGTTAGGGAAACACTAGTTGTACAAGTTGTAATACTCGTGGAAAGTACTGTGTTATTCGGTAGCCTTTAGTCAAGAACAATTGCTGTTTTTTTATTAGAAAAAAACCTGAAGCTTAAGAACCAATATGTACCTTTTTGTTTGTTCTCGAGAACATATCATTTATTTGACGCCTTATGTCTGTGTATGTGCGTTCTGTCCCATCCTCATTGCTATCGACACTGTTCACAGCATCTGGAAATAAATTTGAACTGACATGAGACAGGAGGAAGGGACAAATATATGACATTGGCATGTTACACGACATATCACAAGTTATCATGTAGTAAGGTGAGACAAGCATAGCTGAAAGGTATAACATTATACCGGTTAATGTGGCTCCCATAAGGAGGTCATGTCAAGTGAACATGTTTTGCTTTCATATTGTATAATGAGAACAAAATAGCGTGAGCAGTGTCTACTGCAGGAAATGAGACTCGTTACGTTTGATATTAATATCATAAGGAGCAACTGTACTCACCCACCACCTCCTGCCAGGCCGCTGACTTCAATTCGGTACTCACTCCCTTGCGTTTGATTACCTCCTCGTTCTTAAGGCATGTCATAAAGAGAGCCGTGTGTTCCTGCGGGGAGAACTTGGGCGCCCTCACGCGGACAGTCCCTTTAGTGGTTAACTTGGAAGGCGTATCCTCCGCCTCCCCCTCTTCATCCTCCTCACCCTCTCCCTCGTCCTGCTCTTCTACCTCCTCTGCTTCGGCATCACTGCCTTCCTCCTCCTCTTGTTCTGAGTCCTCTCCGTCTTGACCCTCCCCTTCTGATTCGGGCTCTTCCTCTGGCTCTGTTTCCAGGTCGGTCTCGTCTTGGGTAGTTTGTGAATCAGAGTCCAACACACTGGACAGTGATTCAACCTGACTGGAGGCGGTGGTGGCATCGTCCACCTCACTGTCAAGCTCATCGCTGCTCCTGTCCTTTTTCATCTTACGTTTTACGCCGGCCGTCTGGAAGCAGGCAAATAAATAATGTTAATTCTTTGTTAGTGCATGCCGATTTATTTCACATGGGTGAGATGCAGTAATGCAGCAGGAAGAGGGGAATATTTTTTCACTTTCTATTTAATTTGGATAGAAAAGAAAAGATGGAAAACAACATGCCATTAACTCGGGGTCTGGGGGCTGCCCTGTGAGTTCTCGGTTACGTATAAGGAGGTGGCGCAAGTCATCCACAGTCTCCTGTATTCGTTTGAATGAATGGGGGATATCGGCCTCATTCTACAAAAAAAATGAATATAATCTGCATCAGTTTAAAAACGCCAGAGAAACATCCAACAATTAGGGGGGGGGGGGGGGGTTCAGCACTGCATGTAAAGCATAGTGTAGTGGAGCAGAGGGATGGGAAACAGGCAGGGGGGGGGGGGTAGCGATACATTTAAAAAGGATATTAAAGTAAACGGCGAGGGATTTAGGCAGTAGAGGAGAGGTACAACATAGATCGAAGTAAAAACGGAACGTTAGAAGAGAATAACATGGTGTTTCTTGTGTTGCTCCCTCACTGTGCCGTAGCAGACAGTACTATTTGAGGCCGAATCGACAAAATCCCCCGTTATCGCCCACCAGCCGAACTTTGTGACATGATTTTATGGTGCATTCTGCCATTGTCAAGCTCTGTCTTTCTCTCAGAAGTTGCACGGAACAGTTATAAAGCATATTGCGTGGTTCTGTCAAGTGGTACTCACCTTTTTGTTGGGTTTTGGCATCTTGAATGGCTCTGCACGACACTGTTCACTACGATCCCGCTACTGATGCTGAGGTGGACCGGAAGTGACGTTGTGGCACAAGTAGGTAAAATTACGCTGGATCCCGGGGAATTTTTGTCGCTATGAACGTTCACGCTATGTTCTGGGCCAAAGTATCGTTAAGGCCGCAACGTGTGTCGTTAAGAAACAGAGTAAGGGGTTGTGTAACGGGGGGGTTGCCTCTCTCGTTATGACTTACGTTATTTTTGCCATTTTTTAACGTGAATGTGATGCACCGTCACGTTACGGTTGTGTAACGACCTCCAGGAGGTCGTTACACAACCGTAACGTTTTCTCTTTATTTCCGCAACGTGAGCAAAAGTGTTACACAACCAAATTGTCGTTACAGAAAATCCCCAAAAAAGTCTCGCAATGTCATAACGTGAAAAAAAGTGTTACACAATCAACTCTCCTTGCTAACGATAACCGATGAGGTATGCGATTCTCGTTAAGAAAGGGACATAAAACGACTTCACTCTGGAGCTGCCCCTGCATCGTAACGAGAGTTTGTTTTTCACCCATTTCTTCCTTTATAAGGGTGGAAACCAGTGTAAAACTTTATTATTTTGGCGGGAAACACTTCCTCGCCACTTCCTCCATACCAAAATGGCGATACAAAGAGACAGCTTAGGGCGCATAAAGCGAAAATGCAAAAAGAGGTCCAACCCTTTTCATGTATACCGCAAGGACGAGTTTGAGAGTCGTTACCGGCTTAGCAAGAGCATCGTAAAGCGTTTGGTAAAGAAATACAAGCCCCACTCCTCCGTCAAAGGAACAAAACACGGAGGTGGGCTGTCACACATCAACAGGGTATGTATTATTTTTGCTTCCCTTTTCCTAATGTACCTGTTTCCTGTTTTTTTGTGTCATGTAACATGAAATTTAAATCTATTATGAGTTACACAGCCTACAGCATACATCTAAGAAACTCTCCCTCCCCCCTTCCTTCCTTCCTTCCACCCCCCCCCCCCATCACTCCCCTCATCCCCCCTCCTCCCCCTTCTATTACCCCCAAAATAAAGGGACCCCATTTGTATCATCTAGCCAATATATTCAAACATATACCCACCTTTCCCTATATAATTTGTCCCCCCAAACATATTATATTTCTATTAATTTCATTTTATGACATAGACTAACATAAAAAAAACTATTCTTTTTCAGTTCTGCCTGGCGTTAAGGTATTTTTCGACAGGGGCATCATACTCGGTGGTGGCGGACACTCAGCATGTCTCACGGGCCCTTGTCAGCCGGTCGGTCCGGGACGTCAGCGATTATTTTTATCGCCACAGAGACGAGTACATACGCTGGCCCAAAAGCACAGAGGAAAAAGTGACCAACGCCACCAAATTCTACCGACACAAACAACAGAAAACGCCACGTGTGATTGGCGTGGTGGACGGCACGCATGTCCCCATTGTGAAGCCTAGTGAAAACGAGAGCTGCTATGTGAACAAGAGCAGCTACCACTCTATCAACACGACGGTATGTCCTTTCATTTCTGCTATATCTCCTCCAACTTACAATGTCAATATATATAATTATTATGTTATATTTGCATTGTAATGTTAATACACACCAGTCTGGTATATTCCCTTTTTTATGTAACAGCAAGAATTTGAAAAAGTAGAAAGTAGGAAACCAAAAAATGTAAAAAACAAGCAACGAATGGTAAGATGTAGAACGCACTAAAATATTTTTATTTCAATTATAACACGCTGCTTCATATGCTATACCGTGTGTCACAATAATGTATAACGATAAAACACTGTTTTATTCTCAGATGTACTGTGACTACGACAAGCGTGTCATCGGTGTGGATGCTCGGTGGCCTGGGAGTGTCAATGACGCGTACGCGTTCCACGCCAGCCCAGTAGGGGATCAGTGCCAGAAAGGGGTGGAGGACGAGAATGGCCCTATGGGGAACTTTATCCTGCTGGCAGACTCAGGGTGAGCAACATATACTCTCTCCTTGCAAAATCACAACCACACTTTTACTTGTACTAAAGTTATAACAAGAATTTCCACTTTCTATCTTATTCTCAGCTGGGCATCAGTGCCAAATATGTAACATCTTATATGAAAGTATATGTCTTATATTTCCCAGGTACGCTTTGAAACCCAACTGTTTCACTCCTTTCCGTAAGCCAAGGACGTCCTACCAGAGGAAATTTAACGAGTGGCATAAGAAAAACCGTGTGCGGATTGAGCAGGCCATAGGGCTGGTCAAGCAGAGATGGAGGTAACTTTAGCTTTACTGTTCTTTTGTCTACTAAATATTATTCTGTCAACACTATATGAACCTATATAAACCATTTAACTGTAACGAGATCTTCCAGAACGTCAACTCTTAACAAACATCATATTGCATAACATAAACCTGTCTCATGTTTCATTTATTTTCGGGCGGACAACCCAGCACTGCATCATACAAACAATTGTTACACAGCGATAGAATGAGACATCATAACTTCAATTATATACAGTGCACTTTATAGAAACATGGGTGTATATATTTTCAGATGCACAGATTCAGCAGCCGGCTACCTACATCATCATCCCAGCAGGGCTGCAAAGATAATAGTGACATGCTGCTGCCTCCACAACATAGCCATGGACCATGGCATAAAGATACGGTCGCATCCAAACGATCCTTGGCAACCTACTCGGACACCCCTCCCCCAACCACGTCAACGTACCCAGAGGGAGCGGAGCGACCGCATCAAGAAGGTCCGGGAGGCTTACGCTAAGAAATATTTCCGTTAAATAGATCCTGACGCCACTGCCACTACAAAGACACTCCTTTCTGTGCTTTACTATCCTTTTTTTCTTGCCTCACCCTGTTCCTCTCCCTCCTATCCTCCCTTTCAGCCTTCCTCGCCCTTCTTTCCCCCTGCCTTTTTTTCTGGCTCTCCCCCTTGATTAAATCAACTCCGGCCTTCTTTTCCATTTTTTTATCCTTCTTCAGTTGCCTCACCCGGTTCCTCTCCCTCCGTGCATCCCTGTCAATTTTACGCTGCCTCCTTTGCTCCATCTTTGTCATGTCACCCCCCTCCTCCTTGAATGTTACTTCCTCCCTTTTCACATTGTCCTCCTTTTTTGGCTCCTTCTTCTCCTTGTTTTTCCTCTTGTCATCAAAATTGACCTTATAGTCCTTCTTCACCTCTAACCCCCCTCCCTCCCCCCCCTTCCTCCTCTTTTTCAGCAGAAGTGCTTCCTTTTCGTCTTCCTTCTGTTGCAACCTCTCCTCCCTCCTCTCCCTCTTCATTTCCTCTGCAGTGTTCCTTTTCCTCTGTTCCTTCTTCTGCCTAGCCACCCTTCTGGCATTCTTGTCTTTGTAGTTGGTAGGGACACCGGTACGGGGCATGTCGATAGCATTGTAGTCGGGCTTGGTGTCCCTGTCATGTGTCCACAACAGCTTGATGTTCCTCCTGGATGGAGCAACGTTTATACCCCCTGCGTCAGTTGGTTCGATACCGGGTATCCCTGTCAAGACATAGTAAGAAAATGTCATAATGGTCACATAACAGAGTGATACAAGTAGAATTCATGTGAACACAAAAGGGTGTATATACAGAGGTATGACAAGTGCGGCAAGTGTATAGTGTCAGGAGGAAATATTCACATGTACTAACCTTTGACAGTTTCTGAGCGCAGATAATCCAAGGCCTTGCCCTCCGTGTCTTTAATGTGGTACTTCTTGCTGACTCGGCCTCTGCCAGTCTGTGCTACCTGGAATCGCAGCTTGTTGTACTGTAACACAGTAAGAAGCAGTAAGTCAGACATGTGCAATGAAAGGTGTGAATAATGCATTTCTCGTTGTGTAACAAGAATGGTGGTACCACCCTACTCTACAGGAAGTGTAAAAAGGAAAAGCTTGCTGTGAGATCTATTTTTTATATATGTGCTATAGGATAGGACATAGTCATTGGACATGTTGTATATATGTATATAGTTGTACATACCTTCCCTTTAACGCGCTGAGAGAAGCGTGCAGCCTTGTCTCTACACATCTTTATAGTCCTGTGTGTCCCGGCTACGTCATTCACGTAGGCTGTAAAATATTTTGAAGAAATTTGCACTTAGTAATGTGAAAATAAAAATTTCAACCTACATGGATCATTTCATGTACCTAGTTAAAGTGACTATCGTTGTTTCTTTCACAGGACATAAAAACTCCATCATTTTCCTATGTTCTCTCTCCCCATCCATTTGCTTACCTACAACGTCCAGCCATCCCTGCCTTTTCACGTCTTTGCCACCACCTGGGCCCTGGAAGTTGAACTTTATTGCCTCCCTGTTTATGTTGATAGCGTTCATCAGGGCATCCACCTCCTCCTCCTCCCATCTACCTGTTTTTATGGGCATGTCGTCCCTCATTGGTCCCGTCTCATTGTAAATGAGGTCCTCGTCCCCGCTGAGGCTGGTGAGGCTGTTCGCATCTGTAGAGATGTGGGTCCGGTTGAGGGTGTCATCTGGTATAGTGTCGACATCCGAACCCAGGTCCAAATCCGGATCCAGCACTATCTGACCTCTTCTTCCCTGAAAAGGATGTGAAACTCATGTTATCTGAGAAAAGGAAAAAAGGGCCTTTAACACATTACAAAGTAATTTTCTTTTCTCCTCCCCACTCCCAACCCCATGAGGAGCTGAGTGATGCAACTAAATAAATTATTCGTAACGATTTACCGGTACTGTAACGATAGAGCACAGATTCTCGTTAACGTTCAAGCTGACACGTTTACTCTCGTTACGGTTCACAGCGGAAAAGCGACCTTTTTGTTGTGTATTATACCCTATACTACCTGATGTTAATCCCTGCATTAACCATGGGACATATAACAACAATGTTGCACTCACCTGGCGTCTGTGTTCACCCATCTTCGTCGATATTTGACAGCCACCCGTGTTTTCGTCTTCTACGAAAAGAGACTGTCGAGAGGTGTGTGACGTCACAGACAGCTGGGTATATTGTGCTGCCCCCTACTGCTACTTGTTTGAACTAATAGTTTTTTTACGTTCTGTAGCGATTTACCGGTACTGTAACGATATTTGTTGATTTCTCTAACTTTGGCTCAATGTTTTTCGATATATGAGAAGAAAAGTATTTTGGGAATGGTTGTACTACCCATTCTGTTCTGCGGCATAGAGTGTAGATTACTTTTATAATTTGTTTCAGACAAAATAGATAAGGGAAACAGGAATTGAACTCAACATGAACTTTTTTTATTGGAATACCAACAGTATCCCTTTATGAAAAAATGGTTACAATAAAACAAAAATAGACTATCTGTCTCAAGGGTAAAAAAATAAATAAATAAGTGGAATGGATAGCACCATTAACAACTTAAGACTAGAAAAGACGCCCCGTATGAGCTTGATAAAATAGTTAAAATAAATCTGTGATTAGGCTAAAACAAAAAGTTGAGTTCCGGTAACATTGCACAAAAAAGGGAGGGTCGGTAGGTCGTTCATTTATCTTTAGATTTTGTTTTTTGGAGGAAGGTCAATTTCTGTAGTATAAACACCAAAAATTTCCAAACATTACCAAAGAGTTATAAAAAGGTCTGCCCCTAAAACTGAGGGTCGGCCGGGATACCAGAACACAACTTTTTTTTCTCTCAGGCCTAATATCATGCAGATAAAGTTGCTACATGTCCTGTTTATAAAATATGTATTGCTTATTGTCCTTAGCAGATCGTAATCTTTGATAACATATGTAATATAAATGCACCACATGCATGTACTTGCTACATGTCCTGTTAATAAAATATGTATTGCTGTCTGTCCTGAGCAAATCGTAATCTTGGATAACATATGTAATATAAATGCACCACATGCATGTACTTTCTACATGGACTGTCAGAAAAATATGTAGTGCTTTCTGTCCTGAGCAAATCGTAATCTTGGATAACATATGTAATATAAACGCACCACATGCATGTACTTTCTACATGGACTGTCAGAAAAATATGTAGTGCTTTCTGTCCTGAGCAAATCGTAATCTTGGATAACATATGTAATTTTAAGGCACCACATGCATCACGTTTCTACATGTCCTGTGAATCAATTATTTTTTGGTGGTGCCCTTCCTACGGGAGGAAGCACGCTTCTTACGGGCAGGGGCGTTTTCTTTGGCCTCCTCTTTGGTGCTGTCCTGAGGCTGTTCACTTTCTGTCTTAATGGTTGACATCGAGTCCAAAATTTGGACTGCCTCCTCCTCTGTGACAGGCTGAATAGTACCGACACTGAGATCCATGCCCTGGTCCGTTTGCACCTGCTGCTGATCTTGGACCAGAAGCACCGAGCCGGGAGGCAGCACCCCCTCCTTACCACTGGTCCCAACCACGGGGGTCACTGAAACATATAAAACCACAAAGATTATTGCTATGTGCATACACCTAGACCGTAACGTGAGTTCGCCTTACATCGTTACAACAGCTCAAAGCAGACTGATTCTCACGTGACAACAGAAAAACTGAGATCATAAATAGTGAGATCACCCAAAAAATTCATTGGTTGTTGTAGGTTTCATGTTATTTCTTCTTTACAACTGAGACAAGTGGTATGACACAGGTACTCACCGGGTATAGTGTTGCTCAGCAACAGCTCGGCGTACGTCGGTGGTGCCGGCGTCTGGCTGCCGCTTTCCTCCATGGCCGGTGCAGGGGCTGGATCCTTCCCTGCTGGTGTCTGGGTGCTCCGGGTGGTGGTTCTAATGGCACCAGCCGTCAGGTAAGTAAGCGTTGCCATCACTGAGAAAACAAAATAGGATTGCTTTTCTGGATTGACTGATAGTTCAAAGATACGGTGCAGTAAGTGGCAATGAGATGTAGGTGAAAACTACAGGCAGGAGACTGATATATTACATAGTGTATGCTACAACAATAGGAACCACAGTTGCACAACCAGAGAGAAGCTGGCAAGAAGGGACAAAGTATAACGTGATCATTTTGTTTTCTCGTTACGTACCTTTCACTATGTTGAGCTGATTTTCAGTGGAGTTTTTCACTGCTTTCAAGATGTCCACACGGTCACTGACAATGCGTTCCTGCGTTGTCAACAGCCGTGCCCTCTCCTCCTGGATCATCTGGCGTAGCTGCCTCTCTTCCTTCAGGCGTTCCTTCCTCTCAACCTCCAGGTCTAACACAAGTGATTCCAGTTTAGCTAACCTCCCTTCCCGATCCTGTACTGGCTCCGTCTTAGTGTTTGTGGGGGGGGCAAACAAGGCTTTGCTCACACACCCTGAGCTGTGCTTGGAAGTACTGGGTGGTTTAGTGTTCACAAGTTGTGGGCTGGACTGGGTTAGGTCGATGTACGCTGTATCAAGACGGCTGTTTTGTAAAGCCGCCTGCATATCCGCTGTGTACTGATCTGCTTTTTTGACAGGCGACAGGTCCGGTAGGGGGTCAGGCCGCGCTAATTTCAGACGTTTCCGTGGGGTGGACCCTGGATTGGTGCCACTTTTTGGTTTGGTGTCACATTTTGCTTTGGGGGGTGGGACGGGCTTGTATTCTTTGGGTACGTGGTGGATAACGGTGCCCTTATGACCGACTATTGTTTTCACATCCCGCCACTTCAAACAGAGGACTTCCTGGGGAGTAAGACCTGACACTTTGGCTTTCCTGTTCTCTTTCAGTTTACGTCTGTACCGGTTGTTCTGGGGAAGCACAACAAGAGGAAACATTAGTTAGGCTGTCATGTCATACTCACGTTACACAGAGCAAACAAATCATGTCTGTCGTTAGGGAAACACTAGTTGTACAAGTTGTAATACTCGTGGAAAGTACTGTGTTATTCGGTAGCCTTTAGTCAAGAACAATTGCTGTTTTTTTATTAGAAAAAAACCTGAAGCTTAAGAACCAATATGTACCTTTTTGTTTGTTCTCGAGAACATATCATTTATTTGACGCCTTATGTCTGTGTATGTGCGTTCTGTCCCATCCTCATTGCTATCGACACTGTTCACAGCATCTGGAAATAAATTTGAACTGACATGAGACAGGAGGAAGGGACAAATATATGACATTGGCATGTTACACGACATATCACAAGTTATCATGTAGTAAGGTGAGACAAGCATAGCTGAAAGGTATAACATTATACCGGTTAATGTGGCTCCCATAAGGAGGTCATGTCAAGTGAACATGTTTTGCTTTCATATTGTATAATGAGAACAAAATAGCGTGAGCAGTGTCTACTGCAGGAAATGAGACTCGTTACGTTTGATATTAATATCATAAGGAGCAACTGTACTCACCCACCACCTCCTGCCAGGCCGCTGACTTCAATTCGGTACTCACTCCCTTGCGTTTGATTACCTCCTCGTTCTTAAGGCATGTCATAAAGAGAGCCGTGTGTTCCTGCGGGGAGAACTTGGGCGCCCTCACGCGGACAGTCCCTTTAGTGGTTAACTTGGAAGGCGTATCCTCCGCCTCCCCCTCTTCATCCTCCTCACCCTCTCCCTCGTCCTGCTCTTCTACCTCCTCTGCTTCGGCATCACTGCCTTCCTCCTCCTCTTGTTCTGAGTCCTCTCCGTCTTGACCCTCCCCTTCTGATTCGGGCTCTTCCTCTGGCTCTGTTTCCAGGTCGGTCTCGTCTTGGGTAGTTTGTGAATCAGAGTCCAACACACTGGACAGTGATTCAACCTGACTGGAGGCGGTGGTGGCATCGTCCACCTCACTGTCAAGCTCATCGCTGCTCCTGTCCTTTTTCATCTTACGTTTTACGCCGGCCGTCTGGAAGCAGGCAAATAAATAATGTTAATTCTTTGTTAGTGCATGCCGATTTATTTCACATGGGTGAGATGCAGTAATGCAGCAGGAAGAGGGGAATATTTTTTCACTTTCTATTTAATTTGGATAGAAAAGAAAAGATGGAAAACAACATGCCATTAACTCGGGGTCTGGGGGCTGCCCTGTGAGTTCTCGGTTACGTATAAGGAGGTGGCGCAAGTCATCCACAGTCTCCTGTATTCGTTTGAATGAATGGGGGATATCGGCCTCATTCTACAAAAAAAATGAATATAATCTGCATCAGTTTAAAAACGCCAGAGAAACATCCAACAATTAGGGGGGGGGGGGGGGTTCAGCACTGCATGTAAAGCATAGTGTAGTGGAGCAGAGGGATGGGAAACAGGCAGGGGGGGGGGGGGTAGCGATACATTTAAAAAGGATATTAAAGTAAACGGCGAGGGATTTAGGCAGTAGAGGAGAGGTACAACATAGATCGAAGTAAAAACGGAACGTTAGAAGAGAATAACATGGTGTTTCTTGTGTTGCTCCCTCACTGTGCCGTAGCAGACAGTACTATTTGAGGCCGAATCGACAAAATCCCCCGTTATCGCCCACCAGCCGAACTTTGTGACATGATTTTATGGTGCATTCTGCCATTGTCAAGCTCTGTCTTTCTCTCAGAAGTTGCACGGAACAGTTATAAAGCATATTGCGTGGTTCTGTCAAGTGGTACTCACCTTTTTGTTGGGTTTTGGCATCTTGAATGGCTCTGCACGACACTGTTCACTACGATCCCGCTACTGATGCTGAGGTGGACCGGAAGTGACGTTGTGGCACAAGTAGGTCAAATTACGCTGGATCCCGGGGAATTTTTGTCGCTATGAACGTTCACGCTATGTTCTGGGCCAAAGTATCGTTAAGGCCGCAACGTGTGTCGTTAAGAAACAGAGTAAGGGGTTGTGTAACGGGGGGGTTGCCTCTCTCGTTATGACTTACGTTATTTTTGCCATTTTTTAACGTGAATGTGATGCACCGTCACGTTACGGTTGTGTAACGACCTCCTGGTATCAGCTATTAATTCTGTTTGGCCATGCCCTAACGTTATAAAACAACTTCTATATCGACCATATCCCTTTCTTGCTATCATATGCTATCTGAACAATCTTTGAAACGCCCCGAAAAAAAACCCCCCTGGGTTGGCCAGGTGCACGGCCCCTTTTATCATTGTCTTGTTAACCCTTTGAGGGCAGCATAGTGCTTTAATATGATATGCCCTTTATCAGCATGATGCATGGATGCAGCCCTGGTGGCTTGTCAGCTCTGCTTCCATGCTGATCCTACGGGGTTGATACACTCCCCAAGTGTTGGCATGATGCATGAATGCAGCCTTGTCCAGTATATATTCGGCAGGGCTGCTACTTATCTCTGCTTTCATCCATCGTGACGACAAAGAGTTTAGCACATTAAATCACTATGCGGCCCTCGAAGGGGTTAGTATTTATGCTGCTGACCATTGATTTATAACATGTCATAATATTAGTATGTGATGTGAATGGAGCACTGGTGAGTAACTCGCCGGTGGTGCTGCGAGTAACTGGTGCATGCTGCATTCATGAATGTGGGGAGCCCAGTGAACAAAAAAAAACGTTATACAAAGTTAAATAACGTCTCTATGGCTCCTTATGGTGGCAAAACGTTATATAACGTTAAAAACGTTATATCAACGTAGAATAACGTACTCTTGTTCGCTGAGAAGATCCTACTGTAGGAATACCCCAAATTGTGCTTGAGGGAAATGCCTGTGGGCTCCTGACCTGTCACCATTTATCCAGGATCCATTTCCCTGAGATCAGTGAACAATCTCATTAGTGGCTGGCTAATTGTTCCCCCACAAGCAGAAGAAAGGCCCTCTGTTCCTGCATGACTCCCCGTCCATTCATTATGCAGTCCTGTCGATGGTGAACTCCCACA
>CANHQG010000666.1:0-45277 GCA_947462335.1 Harmothoe impar
CTGTTTTCCAGGCCACTTTAATCGCCTGCAGCAAAGCTGCTGGTAGTTACTAAAACGCCATGAAAATAATTATATAAGCGCCTGAATACTAGTACCGTAAATTCCCACGTATAACCCGCATCTCACGTATAGCCCGCACCCCTAACTCAGGGAAATCCTATAACCCGTTTCTGACTCTGAAAATGTCTATTTTAGTACTGTTCTATAATGATAAAAACCCTTGTATAACCCGCACCCTATATAGGCGTGTTTGGTATCAAATAAAAGCTGAGTTTGGTTCACGTACAACCCACGGGTAGTACGCGGGAATTTACGGTAGTACATGTATTTATGAATGCATGATGAAATCTATGAAAGGGATATTGATGAAATCTAGGAAACAAGAACCTTATTTTAATATACTGTGTTATATTAGGGTAGATCTTATTGTAAATAAAGTTGTTTAACGTAGGTCCACAGTAACTATCAGGGCATACATCACAGCCCTAGCTGTAGTGTTCAGCTCCGAATTTTGCTTGAATATCCCTATCACAAAAACAGCATGAATCATTTCCATCATCCTCATTGACCCAGGGACCCTGGGTCTCTGTGAGACGGTTTTCCAACAAAAAACATAGATTGGTCAGCTGACTTTGAAAATTCACCCTGCTTTTGTTTTTTGGTATTTCTCTCCCAAAAAAAGCTCATCCACATCTCGGGAACTATCTTTCTCTTCCCGTTTTTCCCAAAATGTCCGTACAATTTTTTTTCCTAGTGAAAAAAGAAAATAAAAAATGTAAAAAACTACCCAAAAAACAAGTCTCTGTGAACTAATGCTGAAGATAGGCCAGTGACCTTGAATCCTGACTTTAAAAGAGTCACGTTCACACAGATTTCCTATACCTGCAATGGTGAAGAGCAGGTGAGACGTTTTTATGAGACGCTTTTTGGTCAAATAGAGCCTTCCATAAGGGTGCTCTCGGAATCCACGGGCATCAACTTTCGCACATGTTTTTGCGTGTAGTGCATACAACTTACAGCACAGGCATGTTGAAAACGCTAAAGTTAATGCCCGTGGGTGGTGGTAGATTTTTTTTTTTTTTTTTTGGTCTGCCAAGTGGGCCCTGGGTCACTTGTGATGTATATCACACAATCCATCTTTCTATATATTACGGGGATATTTCTAATGTCGCCCAGCGTGCAATACAGGCATTTAAAAGTAAAATGTGGTACAATGAGATGTTAGACTATATGTTACAAAGGATACCACGAAGCTTTTCTGTCTAGTATTGTCGCATATTTCACCACACCATTTTCTGACGTATATGACTGTGTTTATATACAGTGATGTAGAACTCGTCATATTCTATAATTGAAATTGAGGTGCTTTAATCATAATGTTATGTAATATTGTATCTCAGTATTAACCTCTTCTGTTATTCAATGAAAACAAAAATAATTTTATCGTACTTATTTTTCATATTACAGAATGAACTCATGACAAATTGAGATTGAATTCATGGATATTTTAATGGCCCATTTATTTTGAAAATAGTGCATAATATTTCCCATTATATTGGGCCATTGCTAGAAATATCTCTCCCAGTTTCGACTGAATGAAGGAGAATAGGAATGTATCACATTGTCGTATATTCTTATACAAGGTTATCTGTATGTAATCCACAGTCCTTTTTCTCCACTAGGTCTTCAAAACTGACAAGCAGAAAAAGATCCTCTGGGATATGTTTGACAACCATTCCATGGATGACACCAAGGACAAGAACCTACTTCGTGAGGCATCAGTTAAAACAAATCTGTCAGTTTCGAAGATTGTGGTATGTACTGATTTTTCTGCGAATTAGGTCAATTAGGGTAACTTCAGGTCGGTAATGCTCATTTTGTGTATAAAACATTAGCACTCCCCTAATGGGCCCGGTCTCTTTAGAAAATATAGCTATTCCAACAACACCTACTCACTCCCTTCCAAAATCGACTATAGGGAATCTTGTGGTGAAGTAGGGCATACCGAGGAAGTTGTGTTCTGGTAACGTGGCCCAAAATAAAAAGGGTCATTAGGTTGATTCTTTTTTATCGTTTTTTACCATTCGTTTTTGGTATTAAACGATAAGTCTAGTAGTAAAAACCCTAAAAATACCATGTATTGTTTCCAAAGATTGTTCCTTCCAAAATTAGGGTCAGCCCCAAATCAGTATGGTCAGTTGGAATACTGGAACATAACTATTTCTTTTGTCTTATCTATACTGTAAATTCTCACTTAAAACTCACAGCTAGCAAGCAATTCAGATACACAGTGTGGCCTCAGACTCTGGGTAATGGCAAACAGCAAAATTTTAAATGACGAACCCACAGGGTACTTCTTCAAATTCGGTGTTGGCAGGGGGGGGGGAGCCTTTGGCCGGGACTAGCACATCCTGGTACTTCAGGTAGTCGGGGGCTAAAATCCTATCTCTTATCAGGCTAATCCCCTCTCCTCACACCTTGAACAAAGGGGCTGATAAGAAATTCACCCATGATGCACTGCTTTGGAGTCGGGGGCCAAACCAGAATGCATTGCTCTCAGCCAAGATGGCGGCCCCCATAGCCTAATACGCTAGTGCCCTAAGTTTGGGTAAACTGGCATATCAGGTAAGCTAGATGTGCGTATGTAAAGTATTTTCACAAAAAGACATTGAACTGCAAATGCAAGTCACGACACACATGAACTAACAAAGAACTGACCCAGACCATATGCCTGGTACTGATAAATTGGTACAGGATAATATACACATATATTTACATATGTACATTCTAAATTAAAAAAGGGCAGCTAAAGTGCAGAAGCATGATCACTTTACTACCTTCCGGCTTATAAGTCACACCTTGTACAGAGATCAGAACCAGCTTCTATTTCATGCCAAACATGCCAGCTTATACAAGATGTTTTAGAAGTACCAGCTTTATGGTATCGATTTTGGAAAATAAATCTCCCACACTTTGTCAAAATGATTGAATTAACTGTCTAGTTAGGTGGAGCTAATTGATCCATAGGGTGTCAGGACTGGAGGCCCCCCTGACACTTGGCCCCCTGACATTTGGCCACCTGATTTTTGGCCCCCCTGACAGTTGGCCCCCCAGGACAAATGCCCCCCCCCCCGGATTTGGGCCCCCCCAAAGAAGTCCATAGCGGTATTTCAATGTAAATAAGTGTAAAAAAATTATTTTTTTTAAATTAGGGGACAGGTCGACAGATAGGTTGACAAGTGCAGTGTTGCCGAAAACTTTTTCTCAATGCAGGCCAATGTGGCCTGCGTCTTGGCATCTTACGCAGGCCATTTCATTCTCACGCAGGCCATATAAATTTTGAGATTTCAAGTACCTTGATAAACTTCATTATAAATTGATTTATACTAGCAAGAACTTGCTAAATTGAAAAAAATATCTGTTAAAAAACAATTTTACAAATATGAGCCTCTCTTCGCTTAGAGTTGGCCAATTTGAAAAATTCTTTCACCATTAGAAAGCTGAGATCATGGCAGGTCATTCTGGCCTGCGTCCTAAGGCCCTACGCCGGCCATTAAGATTCTACGCCGGCAAAAGCCGGCGTGCCGGCGTCATTTCGGCAACACTGCAAGTGTCAACAGCCTGGCCGCCATGTCAACTGGTTAGGTGACAGGTCGACAGATTGGCTGCCATCAGGTTGACAGATTGGCCGCCATCAGGTCGACAGATTAACTGTCATCATAGTAACAACCCCAGAGGGGATACATCAATTTTTTTTTATCTAAAATTCTTCCCCCCCCTCTTAAGAAGAGGGGAGGAAGATAGCAACTAATGACTGTGGTCCCTTTAAACCAACCAAACATTCTTAATGGCTATATCCTTTTAAATCCATAAACCAGACTCGCAATAATTCAATGACTTAATCACCTTTACCCTGATTCATATGTGATGTAAATCACAAATCCAATATTTTATTTGATGTGTGTTTAAAAGACGCAATATATACAATACTATAAATGATATTTCTTGCTTTTCTATTTCATTGCAGGACTGGATTGGAAATGTGAAAAAAGGGCCTGCTAGGGGGAAGAGCAAAAGGAAAAACACGGAGGATTTGAATCTTTGGACAGCATGGCTGTCGAGGCCTGCTCCAGGTATGTTCAACGTAGTGTCCAATCACATTTTCTCACTTACTTGTGGATTCATTGATCACTATAATCACTTGTTTGTGAACCCGTATTTAATTACTCACTGTCATACACAAATACCTGATAGCTCCCCTACGTGTGCAGACAAATGTTCGAAGGATAATCTTAAATATGTTACCGTAATCCTATTGTCATCTTAAGGTTGGGGTTATGCTGAGGGTTAGGGTTAGGCATAGGGCGAGAATCTTGGCAGAATATGGGTTTTCAATAGGTTAGAACATTCGTCTGGGCGCCCAGCAGATCTAGACCCAAAAAGCCTGTCAAACTCTGGTTCCTTCATATTTGGACTCTTGATGAGTAATTATATTACAGTCATTGCTCTCCTTACGATCATCCCTCCAGTATAGCCACCCTAATATTCACGTGCCCACACAATACTAGTACTACCCACTTTCTTCAGTGAGTCTAAAGTAACTTATCGAAACTTTAAAGGCCTGTGTCACCCATCAGCGATTTTCCTATATAAATGGGTATCTTTTCTATCATAAGGCCATCCATAAAAAAAAATCTGTTTCCGGTCCACCGGCACCCGGGCGGCCGGGAAATCTTTTTTTTTTCCATTTCTTTTTTTTTTCTCCTTTCCTGCAACAGGCCATACTGATAAGTGTTTGAAACAGTGTTCAAATTGAATCAATGCCTGATTCTAAACGCTGACAATGTATACAGTAGCCGGTTATATCTAAGCATCTTGAAACATTTTTAGAGAATCATAAAGTCAGCTCCCCCCACCAAAAATGAATAAATATACTACCGTAAATTCTCGCGTAGAAGCCGCGGCTTGTACGCTAGTCAGACTCAGCTTTCTTTTGATACCAAACATGCCTATATAGGGTGCGGCTTATACGAGAGTTTTTGTTAGTATATTACAGTATCAAAATCGCAATATTCAGACCCCCTCTGCGGCTTATATAATTTGTCAAAGTTAAGGGTGCGGCTTATACGTAAGTTAGGCTTATACGCGAGAATTTACGGTAGTATATATATATATATATATATATATATATATATATATATTTATATATATACATATACATATATACATATATACATATATACATATATATATGTATAAAACATTCCGTTTCCAGTAAGCTGACAAACCCTAGCAAAACAGGGTTGACAGCAGACTGCCAGCCCTATATTTTTGATGCAATTTCGAAGAAGAAAGTATATTCTAGGAGATTTTGCCTGAGAAAAAAACAACAGAAAATTAAGCTGTATATCTTATGTCATAACATTATATTTTGTTTGGTGGCTTAAACCAAAACCTTAGTACAAATACATTCCCCACGATTAAGGGTCCTAAATAATAGAAATCGCATGTACCGGGAAAGAAGGTTTGGCTTCTAAAAAGTACTGGATTTGGCTGACCAAAGTCAGTAGCCAAATTGGCTAACAGAAAGACGTCACTAGCGCTGACCCAGACACAGGATTAAATTGTGAGTGGTTACCAACCACCCCCAGTGATCACTGTCAAGTATGGGGTTTGGAGCTGCCCTTTATCAGGGTCAAGATAAGGCCCGGCTCGGCAGTCAGATATAGGAGAAGTGCCCTACTACTGAGGTCATACAGCCTCACCCTGTCATTGTTAGAGACTGGAAGGTAGCAACACTATGGGGCCATACATTAATTACATACACACCAAAGGTGGGGGGGTCATGAAAAATGCGTACAGATGCGTACAGGGGGGTCTAGGCCCACTTTGACATGCGCATTGTGTACGCATAGGGCCGATGTATTGGTCATTTTGGACTAAAATTGATGTACATATGCACATGTATGGAGGGGGGATTTCCCAATATCATAGGGAGAGGGGCTTGGTCGCTTTAAACTTATTGGCAGTGGGGATGGCTGCACTTGGGAAATCCTCCAGCCCCCTCCCCCCGGCCCCTCTTAAGAAATAGATCACCAAAATGGAGTCTCCCTCCCTATATATGCACATATTAACCCTAAATGTTCCTTAGGACATTTTATAACCGGCCTTTACTTTATCAGTGTGTGGGAGGGGGGGGGGGGGTGAAATGAGTATGTACTCAAGGCAAGGGGGGTGTTGGGTAGTCCAAATGCGTACATGGTGCAACAGGGGTGGGAGAGTCTATTAAGTATTTTGGTCAAAAATGTGCGGCATGAAAAAAATGGATGGCCCCTATGTATTCAGATAAAGTGACTTGATACATTTCCTTAAAATAGAAGCTTATTATTATAGGCAGAGTATACAAATTTGGCAGGCCATGAAATATTGAGGATAATGCTGCATGATAGGTCTTTACTTTCCACTTTTTGCACAAAAAAAGTTAGCTACCTGCTGGACTCTGTCTAAAAAAAAGAAATCTTTTAATTGCCGGCCGGGTGGCCTTGAAAAAAAATCTCACCCGGCCGGTCGACCGGAAACAGAATTTTTTTTATTGATGGCCTAAATACGTGGAAAGGGGGTGTATTTGAGATCCATAAACGAGGATGGTGTCAGGTTTGTACTGCAAGTGCGGGGACCTGTGGTAATTTAGACCCATAAAGAGTGGGAAAATCTGCCCTAAACTGCAATACCGTAATACTGTGACTGTGAGTATAAGCCGCTGGTAGTATCTGAGTCAGATCGGCGGAGCAGCATATATCATCGGCCCAGGGTCAGGGTGCGGTTTACACACAAGTTTTGCTAATATGGTACAGTGGTAAAGTCATCATAATCGTATGGCCTTTGTGGGTTATAGGATTAGCCCAAACTCTAGGTGTGGCTTATACGCTAGTTATGCTTATATGTGAGGTTATACGGTATTTCATAGTTGATGTACTTTTATTTCAAAGAAAATTTGCATTTTCTGAGCCAAATGTTTTTGGTGAGCAAACAAGCACGTCATTTTTATCCTTGTAGGGGAAGTGTTTTTATTTTTAGCAGTCACATGCCTGTACAAATTTTTTCCAACATGTTGTTCACCCCAACTATTTTTGCAGAAATGGAGGCAGGTAGTGCAACACTACTGAATAGTAGCAGCTCTGTAAATACCTCACTCAGTCCATCCTCACAATCATAATATAGCAGCAGACTGGCCAAAATACAAAAAATAGCTTCATTCCATTAATTTCAGAATTTCATGGTGAGCGCTTTGGTATGGGTATCCTGACCCAAACTCGGTCTGAAGAATACTGGGAACACAAGAAGACTAAGAAGGGAATGAAAATCCTGAGAGACAACCTTCAGAAGCAAAAGGAGGAAGACCCAACTGATCTAACTCAGCAACAAATAAAGAATCGTGTGCTTGGACTTTATCGTCGAGTAGAAAAGGAGGTAAATGTCTATACATAGTACTGCGGTCAACTCCCTCAACCGCGACCACCCTTCAAACTATATAGAAATAGCCGCAATGGGGAAGTGTTAACAGGAGTTTGGAATTAGTACATGTGGTTCTTTGAAATTAGGCCAAAGAAAAGTGTGTTTTACACACATGGGTGAATGGGGGGGGGGGGGACTTCTGACCCTCCCTCTGATGTGCGACCACAAGTCAGGTGAGTGAGTGACAGCAGGGGGAGAGGGGCTTCTGTCCGTCCCTCTGATGTGCGACCACTAGTCAGGTGAGTGAGTCGGGGGAGGGGGTTCTGGCCCCACCTCTTATGTGTGACCACTAGTCAGGTGAGTGAGTAACGGCAGGGGGAGAGGGGGTCTTCTGGCCCTCCCTCTGATGTGGGAACTGCGTTTCACCCCAGTAGTACTGAGTTTTCGTATTGTATTGCATCCCATATGGTTTGTAAGAGAATAGCTTGTATTTTATGCAAATTCTTTCCCCCTTATATATATCTTATTGTTAAAGCTGGCCCGATTCTCGGTATCAGTTTTATATTCAAAATATCTTTCACACATACTCATACTGTGCATTTAGAAATGTGATTTCTCCAACCACACCAAATACAGCTTGAAAGTCGCCATCTAGACTTTAGGAATATCCTATAAGTATCAAGTGAAATAAGTGTGTTACAGTATCAATGGGCGTTGGCCTTTATCTATTTATTACATCACTCTAGCTTATTTCCAAACATACAACAACTTGTATTTGTATTCCCCACTTCTTTCTCATTTTGGCCTAAGGCCATTTAAATCAATATATCAGCATTGTGGACACTTTTTGGAAAAATCAGTGAGGGAGGGAGTATTAAAAGGTGACGAGGGAGGTGCTTTTTTTTAAACTTACAGTATCAACCCTTAAAGGGCTACATAGTAATGCAGCATTCTATGCCCTTTGCCGAAATCTCACTTTTTTATGCAATAATTTTCAATCCAAATCTATAAGTTATACGTGTAATAATGGTACTGTAACAGGCAGCGGGAAACGTGTCAGCCCCGCGGGGAGTCGAACCCCGGTCCCTCCGCTCTATTGTTGAGAATGCCAACACCACAGAGCTAGCTGCTTCTCCACCGCTCTGCTAAGGTACTTGAGCTACCACAAGCGGCAGTGTTGCCGTAATGACATCGGCACATCGGCTTTTGCCGATGTAGAATCACAATGGCCGATGTGAGGCCATCACACATCGGCCACAATGGCCGGCCATGACCTTAGCTTTCCAGCAGTGAAGGAATTTTTCAGATAGACCTAGTAGAAGCAAAGTTATAGCCATGTAACCATTATTCAATGAATTTACACATTTCTCAATACATTTAGGCAGTTCTCATTAAAAGACCACCCTATTTATCAATATCAAGTACTTATTAAATCCCCTATATGACATCAATATATACACGCCAGTTTCATATGGCCTGTGTAAAAGTCAAATGGCCTGTGTAAGTTCTCGTTACACAGGCCACATTGGCCTGTGTACATAAAAAGTTTTCGGCAACACTGAGGCGGGCAATGCGCTCTCCACGCACTGTTGGGCTGCCCCGAGCGATACGTGCCTGCTACAGTACCATATACAAAATTGGTATCTTATTTGTAATATTTCAAGCAGAAATTACGATTATGTATCGTAATTTACAATTACAACTTTGGGGGGTAAGATAACTTGCCATACCTGCTTTTATATTGATGCGGACATTTGACCCTTTTTTTTCCTTTTTATTTTGGCAATTTATTTTTGTTAAAACTGTTGATGCGGCCCTTTTAGACAGGTACGAGTGCTGTCTGTTAAGCTGGTAATCGTTTTTAAGTGGCCTAACAACATTTTTCAGAACCCAATGTTACACATGTAATATAAGTTACTCACTAACATATGAAAACTGTTTCCTTACTTTTAGACCAGCAAACTGGACAAGCTGGGCTTCAAAGCTGCAACCATGGTTGCCGAGCCAGAAGGTCCAGCCACAGTTTTGGGCCCAGTACAGGCTCTTGGTTTCTTTCGGGAGAGGGGTGATATTCTCCATGATTATGCAGAACACATGACAGGAAACAAAGGTAAGGAGTTTTATATTCCAAATACCTTTCACACATAGTCATACCTACTGTATTCAGGTATGTGCTTCCTGCTACTCTGGTAACATTTCCTAACCAAGAGCGCTTGGAGGTCAGAACTTATGATTTTTCATACATTGAGATGTATCCTGACTGACCCTTCTAATCTTTTGCACATTTTTTTAATTTTCAGAAAGATTTATGACATTTTTGGCGTTTATACCACTAAATTTATTTATTTTTTTCAATAAGAATTGTACAAATATAAAAAATCTGACATACCGACCCTAGTCTTTTTTGGCCATGTTATCTGAACTCAACTTTTTTTTGTAGGCCTTATTCATCTTTAAAGGTGGAAAATTCCATTGCATAGATATCTAGCAGTATAAGCTTTAATTTAATACTGTTTATGTCAATATCTAATCTCATCATCACATACCCAATTATGATTTAGTGGCCTGTGCTTTACTGATGTATTAGCTGAGCCTCGACTTTGGGAATATCATATTAGCCTGACAGGGGATCTTATTATGGCGATTTTAGCACTGTATTATACATACATAAGTTATAGCATATAAACCACAGCCTGACTTTTCCCCGATCCTATAAGTCGCACTGCCACTCCCAACATGAACAAATCATATACCGTAAAACCTCACATATAGGCCTAGCTTGTCTATAAGCTGCACCCCGACTTTCGGCCAATCCTATAAGCCACAGAGAGCTGTTGAATGAGTCTTGTTTGGGTAGCTAGACGGCAGGTAGAGCTCAGAAATCAAAGGGAAGCCAGAGCCACTGTCCCACCTACACAGGGCGGGGTGTAGGGGTAGCTAGACGGCAGGTAGAGCTCAGAAATCAAAGGGAAGCCAGAGCCACTGCCCCACCTACACATGGCGCGGTGTAGGGGTAGGTAGACGGCAGGTAGAGCTCAGAAATCAAAGGGAAGCCAGAGCCACTGCCCCACCTACACATGGCGGGGTGTGGGGGTAGGTAGACGGCAGTTAGAGCTCAGAAATCAAAGGGAAGCCAGAGCCACTCCCCCACTTACACATGGCGGGGTGTGGGGGTAGGTAGACGGCAGTTAGAGCTCAGGAATCAAAGGGAAGCCAGAGCCACTCCCCCACTTACACATGGCGGGGTGTAGGGGTAGGTAGACGGCAGGTAGAGCTCAGAAATGGGAAGCGAATTCATGTCCGAATGAATTCGTTGTACTGTAGATGTACATATTTTCGCGCTGTAGATATTTTCGTGATTTTAAAAAATCACGAAAATATGTACAGAGCGAAAATTTATACAATATAGTAATACTACAACAATATTCCAAAAATCGCGAATTTAAATACACGCGAAAATTTTCTTTTCAGCAAAATTGCGAAAATCTATACACGCGAAAATATCTACATTTACAGTAATGGTATTTTCTCATTATAGAACAGTATGGGACGGGGTTTGGTAAACACAATTTGTTTGTTATAACCGAAAATTCGTTATAGCCGAATTCATTGTAGCGAAATTTTATAATTTTTGTAGTGCTATTTTATATAATAATGGGGGGCTCTGCCTAAAACACCCTTTTCCTTGTTTGTTGTTCTATAACCCAAAGCTTTCAATTTTAAGATTAGCGAGGTATGCACAGTAAAACTAGGAGGTATGCACATGTACAGGCACCTGGCCAAGTCTGTCCCTTCTTCTGTATACCGTAACTCTTAGCTTATGTACCACATTGTACCACTGTGATCACCTAATATATCTGGTTGGAATAAATTTCCCTCACAGAACAGATGTATATATGTTGCTTTCCTATTTCAGTTCCAAAAGACAGAAGGGGGTTTCTGAGGCTGGAAGTACGAGAATTTTTCAAAGATCTGTACGGTATGTCATGCTTTCTATTTTGGTTGTGGTGTGCTTTATACATGTAACTTTCATCACTCCTACTTATCTAAAAAATGTTTTAAAAAAAAGTGTTTTCCTTTTAATGAAAACCCCTTGGGAACATTTCAAAATGTAAAACAATTTCCCTTTTTCACTATGTGGTAGGGCTTCTTGTTCTATGACACAGTGACAGTGATCAAAGAGTAGATTATAATACTGAAAAGAGTCAACCAGGTGCTATGCACACCTCAATCTACAAAAGCCCACTTTGGAAATACCCCTCTGGTGCTGGTTTTATTAAATAGAGCTCCCTAGAACTCAAGCCAGCTACACATAATTCCCCCGGTAGGACTGTCATTGACCCCCCCCCCCCCCTCCAAAAAAAAGAAAAAAAAACTACATCAAGATTTCTGAAATTCTGATTATCGCATCCACAGAAGCATTATACAAGTCAACTCCCTCTATTGCAACCACCATTTGGACTATCCAAAAGTGGTCGCAATAGCAGGGTGGTCGCACTGGAGGGAGTCAAGGTTATCCATATATGAAATTATTATTTCTTATGATTGTTTCAATCCATTATGAAATGTCACTATTACGTTGTGCTTAGGGCCATAACTTACCCCTTAAAGGAGGCATTGTGCAAGTCAGTAACTCGTCAGTGCTGCATTCAAGCACCATGCCGACCCTATAGGGTTGATACACTACTGGAGGGTCGGCATGATGAATGGATGCAGCAATTGTGAGTGATTTGCCAGGGCTGCACTCCTGCATCATGACCACCACGGACATTGCACATTAAAGCAGTACAAATGTACGTCACTCAAATTTTTGAAATTATACATTAATATACATGTACCGGCATGTAAGATATCTCTATTCAATAAGAAAGTGTACCTGCTCTGTCCTCCCCTGAGCCCTGTAACGTCAAAGGTAGCCTCTGGCCCTCCCTCTGATGTATGACCACCAGTCAGGTGAGTGAATGTTGGAGGGTGGGGGGAGGGGAGAGGGCTTCTGGCCTTTCCTCTTATGTGCGACCACCAGTCAGGTGAATTAGTGGTTGAGGGTGGGGAGGGAGGGCTTCTGGTCCTCCCTGTGATGTGCGACCACCAGCCAGGTGAGTGAGTGGTGGAGGACTTCTGTACCTCTAATGTGCGACCACTAGTGGAACGAAGTGAGGGCAGTGGAGGGGGGGGGGAGCTTTTGGCCCTCTGATTTCCGGCCAGTGGTCGCCTTAGAGGGAGAAAAACGTCTTTTGGGACTGACATTTCAGTGGTCGGAGGGTGGGGTGGTCGCATTAGAGGGGTGGTCGCCTTAGAGGGTGTTTTATATATTAAAACAAAGGGGAAAATGGTTTGGACTATCTAAAACTGGTCGCAATGGTGAGGTGGTCGTTGAAGAGGGGTGGTCATTAGGAGGGAGTTGACTGTATCTATACAATATTAGACCCACTTCTAGTCCATGAATTTACCTTTCCAAAACCGATTCTACAACTAACTAATTTATTAGTCTGAAAGTGATGTACTTAAAAGGCCTAATATTAATGAGAATTTACTTCCGACTGTTCATCAAAATTAGTTTTCATAACCAATCCACCACATCAATTGTCTACGGAATTTCTGTTACATGTAGCACAGAACCCTATACTTTATCACAGAACCCCATACTTTATATAGTGTAACGACCAACTTTAAATAAACAACTGAAAACATTTTTTCAGGCACATTTTAATAATTTATCGCAGATCAAAACAACTCCGTATGATGAAAATATTGAGATCAAAATCAAAATAAATACCAAGGACATTCCTACCCCTGGATTATGTAACATGGTTCCCTCCTTCGAGCTTGCCATACAAATTTCAGAGTAATCTGTTCCCTTACATAACTATAGAACCAGTATTACATGCTTCAATATATATAATACAGCTTAAAAAAACAAAAAAATGTACAGTCCTTAGCTGTATTACTAGGGGGGTTTGATCATTTAGGGCCACGTTTTAGGGGCTAATGTATATGTGCCCTTGGCTCTGAGGGTAGAGGAATTGTTTTCCCCTTTCTAGCAAGGCGCTAAAGCAGGGTAGACACTACCATATAATGCTCCAAACCGCCCAATCTTGACCCATCTCGACCCTATAGGTGGGTCAATTTGAAGCAGTGTTTGAAATCTGGGCCTGACTGGAGCACAGTGCAGGGTGCAGATGCCACTGGTCGGGCTAAAATGGCAGTGTGTGCTGATTCCTGACTCACAGTCGGGATGGTTTGAGCCAATGAGGGAGTACCCCATGGTCACATGACCATTTATATAATGAGTAGATCCCTCTTTCCCACACTGGGAACTAGAGTATATGGCTGTAAACCACTGCTTTGTATACCTGTTCCCAACTTTCGACTGATGCTGACCGCCTTATTCCCGACTGGAACCAACTGGGTCAGTTGAGTTGGGACGCATCACTGTGTAATTCCAGGGTACTACCTGCATCGTGCGTATAACCTGCAATCCCCGCACCCCCAACTCAGGAGATTCCTATAACCCGTTTTTGGATCTAAAAAAATTATATATATACCCTCATATAACCCACATCCTATTATAGGTATGTTTGGTTTCAAATGAAAGTGGAGTTTGGCTTGTGTATGACCCTCGGGTAGTATGCGGGAATTTACGGTAGTTCCTATCTATGTATGGAGATCATAATAGATGTTATTGCATGTCTTCATCCTCTTGACAAGTAACTAACTTTAGATTTTTACATTTTGTTGTTACAGCAAAACTAACTGGCCAGAAAGGTCCGCCACCTTACACCGCCATCATGAAGGGTGAAGGACGAATAAAGGCAGTTGGCATGCCATGTGCGTTTAATGAGATCAAAGGCTACAAGGTGCAGGAGCTGGAGGCTATTTTCAGCAACAAAAACTTGATTTCTCTTCAGTACAGAGAAGAAGGGTGAGGGCACTTATGAAATAGTTACTGGTAATCTTAATAGTATTGTGACTAGATTTATCATGGACTTTTTGACTCAGATTTCACACGCTTTATGCACTGGGTTGGTGAGGCGTCTAAGAAAACAGTTTAGCCAATATTCAAATTGAATGTTTAGCATTAGCATGTTACACTTAGGGGGTGCAAAAAAGGTGTGTCTAGAAAGATGTTTTGTAGTGCATGTATGCCTTGAAAATGTGGTGAGATTTGCTGTTATCATCTAAACATTACAGTAATACCATGGACATTACAAATTCTATCATAAGTCGTTAAGAAGAATCTTGCCAGGCGGTGTTTTTTATGTGAACAAGAAATCTCCTGGAAATCTTCTTTGTTTATCTTATTTTTCGGGGAGGGGTGCCTTGGTAACTTTAATCCTGTACTGATAGATATCTGTATTCACACAATGAATCATTTTTTGCAGTGACCTGCAGCCAGCCAACATCCAAGCTGAGACTCCACAGACACTCTCCGACATGCAAAATGGGCGTCAGAGTCAGCACACCCTCTCCGACATGCAAAACGGGCGTCAGAGTCAGCACACCCTCTCCGACATGCAAAACGGGCGTCAGAGTCAGCACACCCTCTCCGACATGCAAAATGGGCGTCAGAGTCAGCACACCCTCTCCGACATGCAAGCCGGGCGTCAGAGTCAGCACACACTCTCCGACATGCAAGCCGGGCGTCAGAGTCAGCACACACTCTCCGACATGCAAAACGGGCGTCAGAGTCAGCACACCCTCTCCGACATGCAAGCCGGGCGTCAGAGTCAGCACACCCTCTCCGACATGCAAAAAGGGAGCCAGAGTCAGCACACCCTCTCCGACATTCAAGCCGGGCGTCAGAGTCAGCACACCCTCTCCGACATGCAAGCCGGGCGTCAGAGTCAGCACACCCTCTCGAACATTCAAAACGGGCGTCAGAGTCAGCACACCCTCTCCGACATGCAAGCCGGGCGTCAGAGTCAGCACACCCTCTCCGACATTCAAGCCGGGCGTCAGAGTCAGCACACCCTCTCCGACATGCAAGCCGGACGTCAGAGTCAGCACACCCTCTCTGACATGCAAATTGGGAGCCAGAGTCAGCACACCCTCTCCGACATGCAAATTGGGAGCCAGAGTCAGCACACCCTCTCCGACATTCAAAACGGGCGTCAGAGTCAGCACACCCTCTCCGACAAGCAAAACGGGCCTCACCTACCACCACATGACAGGCAACTCATCCATCATCTTCCACCATGGGAAATACACACCAACTCTGATATGCCACCGTGGCAATCTAGCTGGCAGATGAGGAACATGCAACCCAACTACCAGACTCTACCTTCAGGCCAGTCAATCCCACCATGGAATGTCCAACAAACAGATGAGCTGACAGCATGGGACAGGCCAACAAGTCACCAACCAATGCCACTGGACATACAAACCAATCATGAGGATATACCACAAGACTTCCAAACTGATCAGCAGCAGCTTTCATACTCATCACTACAAGATAGTGATCAGTATGTTTCCGAAGTATTGGGAGGAAGCCATGTCAATGTGTCCAATATGTTGGTACCTGATGCACAGAATGTAGGAGGGGTGTCACCACTTGTCAGAGCATCCGACACCATACAAGCTGCATCAGCTGTAGAAGAAACAGAAGTACCTAATGCACAGAATGTAGGAGGGGTGGCACCAGTTGTCAGAGCATATGACACCATACAAGCTGCATCAGCTGTAGAAGAAACAGAAGTACCTAATGCACAGAATGTAGGAGGGGTGTCACCACTTGTCAGAGCATCCGACACCATACAAGCTGCGTCAGCTGTAGAAGAAACAGAAGTAGTTAAGGACAAAGTGGGCAGAAAAAGAAAGAGGACGGCATATGAGGATATCAGGTCAGTTAAATGATTAGATGTATCTACCATGAATTGTCGTTTGTAAGCCTAATTTGGGTATAAGCTGGACCCCAAACTTGACAAATACTACGAGTCCCAACTGGCATACGGAAATTGATGACCTGTGTTAGGTTTGGTATAAAACCTAGCCTTGGTTTTATTGGGGGGGATTAACCTTTAATTTTCAAAGTACAGAAAATACAGCCTACCATAGGCCCCCATCCCCAACCCAATATTAAACAATTTCCCATTTGATTTCATTGGGCAGACGGCACGTTAAAGTATACACACTTATCCAACGTGAAAATTACCTCTGCTGTATAAGAAAAAGTATATAAAATGTATGGCTATAATCATCAATATTTCCATATTTCCCCATCTCACGTTTTAATACACGTTTAGTCTGAACCCCTCCTATAAGCTTGATATGAGTTTGAGGAGGAAAATTCAGCTTATACGAAAAACAAGACAACACATACCCAGTATTGTTTGACTAAAACACAGGGTATTACGGTACACTGTGTTTAATTCTCTCTTACATTTATGGACAATATTGAACTTGCTAATCTTATTCTAAAATTGTTTTCAGGCTTCCGTGTCTAAATAGCAAGCTAGAGCAGAGGTTCCTTGATGATCCGAAATGCTATACAGGTAAGCTCCCAGTAAACAAAAATGGCTCCTCCATCGCTCCTTACTATGGCAAAACGTTATATATGGTTTAAAATGTTGTTAAAAATAATGTTTCTTTGTGACCTGGACTGTGGTACCCTTGCTTCATGATATATCTTACGCAATTAGAGTCTGGATGACGTGAGTGCATTGACAAAAGTTCTTACTATACCGTAAAACCTTGCTTACAAGGCCTAACTAGCGTATAAGCCGCACCCTGACTTCAGGCTGATCCTATAAGCCGCACTAGCCATCTGAGTGTGCCGATTTTAGTACTGGACCATAGTGGCAAAAGCTTGTATAAGCCGCACCCCGACCATGGGCCGATCCTATAGGCTGCACTGGCGATCTGATTCGCGTACTAGCCGCGGCTTATACGCGAGGTTTTACGGTAATCGTCATAGTAGTTCCGCTGTTTTGTATAATCTTAACAAGCTTCTTTGTATAATCTTAATGTTGTAATCTTACTGATAGTTTTTTAAAGTTTTCTAAAGTATTTTCAAGAATTGTGACGCTCCCGCCCCCCTCACCCTAAAAAATCAAAACACCTGAGAATAACGATTCTGGTGACACACACCTTGAGCAGAAACAGGGTTCGTTGAATTTTCTTTTGTAAGCTGTGACCTGTATTTTTTGTTGTTATACTAAAAAATATATAAAAAGAAAGTGGCCTTTCACCTGCATTCAATAGCACTTGAAGACGATTATCAGCTTTGTGGATACTGCCTACCTCATCTTTTGACCCAAAAGTACGGCCAAAAACGGCCACAACTAA
Source organism: Harmothoe impar (assembly GCA_947462335.1). Lineage (NCBI taxonomy): Eukaryota > Metazoa > Annelida > Polychaeta > Phyllodocida > Polynoidae > Harmothoe > Harmothoe impar. Next base: position 17,740 of record CANHQG010000666.1, read on the forward strand.
GCATGTTTTGATAAAAAGTTTCTAAACCAGCACTATCGAAGCTAAAACTTGGTGTGGAAACAAAATTTCAAAGGCATTTTAGACCCTTATTTTCACGTCCTGACTTTTCCTGTGGTTTTAGTTCAACACATTTGAAGCAGTGAAGGAAGGTTTACAATAGCAATTTGAGAGCAAGACAATGATACAACTATGTTTACACATGGGGGTGTCGTCTTGGATCCCCCCACCATAACATGGAACTCACAATATGGCTGGGGCCTCGTGGGATGGTGGGGGGACCAACAGTACAAAGCTGTTTGTAAATACATAGTAATACAACATAATAAAGATGTAAAACGCTTAGTCTTGCCCCTTCACCATGGTTGAAGTAATATATACGGTACAAGCGACTTGCTGTATAAGTGTTATAAGTCAAGGACAGGGTAATTTTCAAAGGCGCCAGTTGTGCATGGTCCAAAGCTTATAGCGCTTAAGTAGCTAGTCACGCGTAAACATATCTGACTTCTATCCAGTTGTTGTTTTGCGATTGAGTTGTACTTATTACAGAGATTATAGAGATGTCATTTTTCCTGCCTTTGCAGGAATTCCTACTTTTTCACTGGGACTTCTGTCATAGATAATCTTAATTTCCTATGTGAATTTACCAAGATATAACGATTTCCTGGTTTTTGTCTATTGAGTAGTGGTATCATACAGCTAGGCAGTTTATTTTGTTCATCCAGCCACCTGTGGTATAACTACATTTAGCTACGGTATTATAAAGCTGGTGATGGAGAGGAGTTGGGGAGACAGGGGTAACAGGAAGGCTTTAGATGTAAATCTTATTCCTCATAAATCTTACCATATCACGCTCTCCTTCATGTCATGAACCTCTACTATAAATCTATGATTTGTTTCTCTTTTACAGGTGTGGTAACGAAAATTGCTAGAGGCCGCTACACAATAACATATGACGGGTTCCCTGAAGAACAGGATATGGTCTTCACCAAGGCCAAAATGTTACACTACTTGACGACTAAAACACTCATAGTTGTATGATATGGATAAAAAGAAGGACCATGAGTTATGTATCTTGTACTTTGCTAGGCTGCAAATGGGCAGATATACATCATAACCGAGATCTTATAAACATAAGAAGACAGACATCCAGCTTGGCTAGTACTACCTATTCTGATAAAGATGAGAAATAAGTATTGATATTTGAACATTTATTGCATGTTGTATTGAACACCACGTTCCAGTTCACATGATGTATTTCAGCATTTTATATAGAAAGGGATGTAGTCCCTGTGTTATCTGAATATGTACTATTGTAAATCACTCGCACTTTAAACTGTCATGCTATGTTCTCTTGTTGGAATAAATGTATTCTTGTTCATTATATTTTTTCCATCATTTTTCCTCAAAGTAATCTATTCAACGTAATGAACACAATTGGACAACAAACTTACAATGATATAATCTAAATTTCCAATAGCCCATTTTAACTAATGACTACATAAAGGTACGGGTAATTTCATATATTCTTGTAGCTGTGATATAATAGAGAAGCGCAAAACACAAACACTATTAGTCTGGAATGCACAGAAATAAATAAGCTTCTGCCATATTTTCTAACTTATAGGCCATGACAGGACCAGGTGCGTTACATTGATAACCTGGTGGTACCAAGCTTTGGTAAATATTTATTCTTTTTAGAATATTTTGAAAAATAAACAAATCTTAAATTTGATGGTCCTATTTTTACTAGGGATATTGGGAATAAAACAACAAAACTTGTACAGCAAGTCCACTTTAAACTTTCCACGGATATAATTATTACACTAAAATTTAGTTTTTTAGGAATGGCTTCCCGAACATGAGTGGTCATTCTAAAGTCACAATAACACCCATTTAGGCTGTAAAACTTACTTTTTAGTTTACAAATTTTTTAACTTTTCGCCAAAAATGGTATATGCTGTGCAATATTGATGTATTCTACAGAAAACGTAGCCTAGAGCAAGAATTAGTCTGATTGTTCCATTTTAGGCCATGATGGCGCCCCCTGGTCACTCATATTGGTACTAATCCAAAGGGGATACCCCTTTCTGCTTCCCTCCTCATAAATACCCACATGTAATAGGGGATGAGTATAATTAGTTCCAATACATATATATCAGTATCTTACCTTACATCAGCTCAAGTGAAATTTAAAAACATGATGGTACAGTAACCCTAGTCCTCACATAAGTTAAATGTTAGAGACTGTAAGGCCAAAAATGCTTATTTTAAATATGAATTCAGGGATGAAAGTGTTTCCCTAATTTCAAGTGTTTCCATGTCGCGAAGAACTATACTAAAATATAGCGTATTAATTGACCATGATACTCATAACATTATTTTGAAATCAAATTAAAGCTGCCATAATACCTCAGATATAGAGATATGTCAATGTTTGCATAGTTATCATACCACAATGGAAGACTATATCATCATAAAATGTAAAGGGGCATATTTCCTGGTCAATTTTGTCCAAAACATCATGTTTTGTAGAAGTTGCCCAATGACTTTTGATAATAGAATATAACTTCATGCATTTCACCGCATCCTGAATAATATACTAACATACGGCCGCCAAATACGGACCTTTTTTAAAATAATCATTTTTCCATTTCTTGCCGTATTGTGCCCGTATGTTTGAGCTATTCTTTTACATTTCCGTATGTGACAAACGGCACTCACCTGTCCCAATTGTGAAATTGTGCAAAAACCAGTCTACATTCCGGGGAACCCCTAGGGTATAAATAGGGTCCGTATGTTTGGGATTGTCAAAGAACAGACAGGAGAGGTCGGGCAAGAGACAGGGAAGGCACTGGGAATGTACTAGAAGAGGCAGGGGAGGTCGGGATGGGGTCAGGGAAGGTGGGGAGGGCACTGGGAATGTTGGGGAAGAGACAGGGGAGGTCGGATTTGGGACAGGGAAGGTCGGGAAAACACCAGGAATGTAGTAGAAGAGACAGGGGAGGTCGGGTAGGAGACAGGGAAAGTGGGGAGGGCACTGGGAATGTTGGGGAAGAGACAGGGGAGGTCGGATTTGGGACAGGGAAGGTCGGGGAAAACACTGGGAATGTAGTAGAAGAGACAGGAGAGGTCGGGGGAGGGACAGGGAAGGTGAGGAGGGCACTGGGTATGTTGGCGAAGAGACGTGGGAGGTCGGATCTGGGACAGGGAAGGTCGGGAAAGACACTGGGAATGTGGTAGAAGACACAGGGGAGGTCGGGTAGGGGACAGGGGAAGTGGGGAGGGCACTGGGAATGTTGGGGAAGAGACAGGGGAGGTCGGATCTGGGACAGGGAAGGTCAGGAAAGACACTGGGAATGTAGTAGAAGGGAAAGTTCAGCCATGAAACCTATAACCTATAGGCAGAGTCTTAGCTCCGTAGGGCCATTATTTACCGAGTTACAGAAGAAAAGACATTTTTTTGGTATAATTTCTATGAAACTCAATATTTTATTTTTCTTTTTTTATTATTATTAAGGTAGTAGTTGGACTTTACTTATCTATTTGTTAAAATAATTCTAGGGCCATTTCTTTTACATATATATATGCACTTTAAAAACAACCGTTGTAAGGTAGGTAACACAAGAGAGGTTTCTCCCCTGTGTGGATACATGTTGGTATGTGTGTGTGAAGGACATGTATACCTGTCCGTCCTCTGTCCATCCTATGGTCACCTGTCCATTCCCCTCACCTCCCCAGTCCATACCCCGACCTCCCCAGTCCATACCCCGACCTCCCCAGTCCATACCCCGGCCTTCCTAGTCTATACCCCGACCTCAAATGTGTCAGACAGTGGATATCGACCCAACAGGCCATCGTAGAAGTGTTACTCCCTGTCTCTTCCCCAACATTCCCAGTGCCCTCCTCACCTTCCCTGTCTCCTACTTTTCCTGTCCCAATCCCCTACTTCTCCTGTCCCTTCCCCGACCTATCCTCTAGACCAAAAACAACATGCGGACCCCTTTTACAACATGCGGCCCTACATACGGCCCTTTTTCCTCCATTTTCTCAATATATGCTGCCCCTAGACCTGCCACATTCAAGGGGAAATATACGGACCATATACGGATTTTTTGATCTCCACATTATGTGTTGAAATGGAAAAACGCCACATTTGAATACGGACCCCCCACATTTGAATACGGATCTCCACATATTATGTGGTGAAATGGAAAAACGCCATATGTCACATACGGATCCCCCATATGAGTCATACGGGGGGTCCATATTATGTGGTGAAATGCCCTCCTGAAGGGTGTTTTCCCCTATTGGTTTTGGGTCCTGTTTGTTACATGTGGGGGTACATATGTTATATGCAGAAAAAAAAAGTGTTTTTACTCTTTCTATACCAGAGTTTTCTTACCAACACGGAATCCCATATGCACATACTGAAATTTGTATTTTCTTGCGGCAAAATTGTGTATTTCCTCATCAGTTTATCAGCTCAATTCCTGAGCTACAGTGACAGCAATATTTAGAAGAACAAAGTGTATATACATACAGCATACTGATTATATATTTCGTCCATATTTCTTCTGTGCGGCCCTTGGCCTACCTCCGATGATCATATCCAGGATGATCGAATCTATGAGATGAGCCAAAAGATAGAAATCCCGCTCCTACACATTTACCGAAGCAAGGGTTCTTTAACCTACGATACCACTTGGACATGGTGTGAGAGGGACAGGCCGTTGTTATGCTGTAAGTCTACCACAGCATGGGGAAGCGCAGCCATTGGTATAGTCGGGAAGCAATAAAAACTCCAAGCTAAAACAACTGTATGCCATCAGTCTGGAGTGATACATCCAATGCGGCCCTTAAAGGGTTTGTTCTAATGTCTCATGTTGTACAGGTTGGGAGAGGGGCGGGGAGACACTGAGAATATCATGACCCAATCAAACAAATTCCATTTACTATTAGTATGGGGTAAACACAATATATAGTGAATATAAACCACTTCATACATACTCTTACTCTCATACAATGAAGACAATTCTAGTTTACAATAAAAAGTTCCTATGACATGTATTTAGCACTATTTTGCTCTGGTGCCCCCTAGTGAGTAAAACAATAACTAACAATACCCTGCAAATGAGTGTTATCCAACAGGGGGCAATAAATGCACCATGACCCGGTCTGTACTACTTGGTTCTGGTATAGGAGAGAGGGAATGTGGATATTCATTACTATAGAAAACATACTTTTTTGAGACGTAAGATTGGCAGTAACCCCCTAACCTGTGCTGGGAGGTGTGAGTGGCAGAATCCACTCTCATACGCCTAGACAGTGGTTGAGAGGGACAGAGGTGCCCTCACACACCTGGACAGTGTTGGGAGGTGAGAGGGGCAGAGGCCCCTTCGCCCCCTCACACACCTGGACAGTGGTTTGAGGTGTGAACAGCAGAGATGCAGGGCAGGATACGGAGTGGAGCGACCAGGGGAAGAACCAGGGGGGGGGGGGCATGCCTGGGGGTCCACCCCCCCCACTTTTAATTAAAAAATATATATATTTCGAGGATGGAAGCAGGGTAGGATAACTCAAAGGTAATAAACTAAAATTTAGAATTTTTCACTTGAGGAATATATTCAGATTTTACCCAGATCTATAAATCAGATATTGCCACAAATGTCATACCTTTTCTAGGAATATATACATATATATATATGTATTTACTAAGGACATACATTTATTCAGGATAATTCAAAATGTTTACCCGCGTGCTTTGTCCTACAATTTATGAGACCCTTCATAGGTTTACAGTTTGTTTCATCATGTATGTAACCTCCCCTCCATAAAGAGAATACATTCCCCTCCATGAAGAGAATACATGGAGATAAGGTCAGGTTATTTTTTATTTCATTGATACAGATCACATTGATACAGATCATGTTATTTGGATACAGATTATGTTGTTTTGATAGAGATCACATTGTTTTGATAGAGATCACGTTTGCATGGTCAGCCGTTATGTGTAATACTACATATCACGTTTCACCTTAATATCAGCTCAAAGGGGCCAGAGGTGACAGTCAGACATCCCATCCTTTAAACCTTATATACCTACCATTGCCTTAAAAAAGGTATCCTCATTGCAATGTTACTGTATTTCATTATGTCACTGGGAAAATTGGTATTTAAGTCTGTTATAGCATATAAATAGAATATCCCTGGTTTAAAACCTAGTTTAAACACATGGGGCCCAATTAATGGCCACTTATGATGAGAGATGAAATGATCTGCTGGGCAAAATCTCTTCTGACAACCTTCCCTGCCATCTAGTGGAAGTTGGACATGCAATGTTGGCCCAACATTAATATGCCAATGTTGTGCCAACGTTGGCATTTCAATGTTGGCACAACATAGTTTTGGCCGGTGGCATTCCATTTTATCCAACGTCAGCATGCCAACATTGGGCCAATGTTGGGCCAACGTTATGCCAACTGTCATTAGGTTGACGTTGTACCAACGTCAGGCGCAAACATTAACCCAACATTGCAACGTTGGTATAGCATAAATTTTCCAACGTTGGCACAACGTTAAATTATTGCCTGCGACGGTGCCACCCATTGCAAACGTTGGCCCAACGTAACCATGCTAGCTGGGCATCTAGTTATTTGTTGCATTAGAGGGGGAAACATGTGATTTGGTACTAACAATTTAGTGGTCACAGGTAGGGTGGTCGCTTAAGGGGGAGTTTTATACATGAAAACAAATGAAAAATTGATGGGGACTTTACAGAAGTGGTCGCAAAGTGATCGTTGTATAGGGGCGGTCGTTGACTGTATTTAAAAATGCTTAGGATGTAGACCAGATAACTGCCAGAACAGGCTATGAGACACGTGATTATTATCTTTTATGTGGTTTTCAATACACATATTGATGTGGACATAATAAGCACAAATATATTGGGTAAAGGAAAAATAAAAATCTACCTTAAGTCATGACAAATATGATGAGGGCGCTTTTCTTTTTTTTTTGCTGAAGACCAAATAGGTAGGGGGATGAGTTGAGTTTAGATTTTTATTTGGCAATAATAAATCGTATACAATACAGACGTTTTTCATATTATGCCAATTAGTAATAATATCAAAGTTCTTATAGAACAGTTCAAGACGGTCTAGGCTCTCAGCAAAATCTAAATTCACATGTAAATGATTAAGAAATTAACAATCTACAAACGTTTTGAATAGGTATATTTTCTCTAGCCCATTGTATTTGCGCAACTGTAAGCTTCAATTTGATACCAATTATGCCTATATTTGTCAATTATTATCAACTTTTCCCTTAAAATTTGCAAAAAAAATAAAATAATAATATCAATCTCCAAAAAGCGATTTTGGTGATGCGCGCGGTGATGAGAAACAAGGATATTATTTGGAGTGGCCTTAAATTGACTCCTAACCCATCTTTAATACATGTATACTCATATTGCTAGTGTCTTGCATATTTACAAGAGGTACACTATATATAAGTAAGTACCTTGCCCAGGTCCGGGATTACTATATATGTGTGCATAACATTAGGTTTCTCCTTTATTTACTATTGCAAAGAGGTCATAATTTTATTCATGGGACATAATGCGTGCCAAATTTTAAACTCCCACTAACTCTATTTAAGCCAAAAGTGCTGATCCATGCTCAGCTCCTACTGTTAATGCAGAGGCACCACTCAGCCAACAAAAGAACGTTAATTTAACGTTGGTTCTACGTTGATGTTAGGTTGAATTAACGATAGGAAATAACGTTGGATTGTAGTGAAAATCGTGCATGCAGTCCTACGTTTTTCTCAACGTTAGATCCCTGTTAATTTAGTGTTTTTTTCAACATTTTTCCAACGTTAAATTACTGTGTAGAGAACAATGTTTGATTACTCAACCTAAACTTAACCTTCATTGATGCCATAGGTGTATCTAGTTCACATGAATACAACGTTAGTTTGAGGTTGATTCGATGTCAAATAAACATTGATAGAATAATGCAAAATTTGTTAAATGTGATTTTTTTTTATGAGTATCCTCCCACTTGATTCATTATTCCAGCATCAATTCATTATCATTTCGCCCCCAGAGGTTTTATGGAAGAAGTACTAAAATATAGCTAGGTGATATGAAACAAAGAATATATGGGGTAGAGCACCATATGTCAAGATCTCATTTAATAAAATCGTCTACTTTTCAGGCACCTGCACCTGGCATATAACCTGCACCCTGACTTTGGGAGAATCTTATAACCCGCATCTGGGGTGTGAAAATTGCTGTCTTAGTACTGTTCTATACTTAGAAAAACCCTTTAAAACCCGCACATAGAGTTTGTGAATATTGTATAAGCTGCACGGGAGGTTTGGTTCAGGTATAACCCAGGGGTTATACGCGGGAATTTATGATATTTAAAAAATGAATTATTCCAACATGTATAAAAGTAACGCGATAAAGCAGTTTTTTTTCATCTTTAATGGTTTCATTCACCTTTATGATTCAGTTTAGAATGAAATAGGCAGAAGTATTACACAGATCTCCACTTTTATTGAGTTGCAGAGAGGGGAAATGATTGGAGATGGAAAACTCTATATAAATCCAATTTAAGGAGTTGAGTATTAATGTATGCTTTATTCAGTCAAGATCGCTTTCTCACTCCTCGATATCGTCGTCATCATAAACTCCATCTATGTCATTCACCTCTTCTAAGGATTGAATCATTTCTGTAACTTCTGCTGGACAGTCATTGTTCATGTTCATCTCCTCCACAGAGTGGAGGAAGGCATCTACATCGACAGCACCATGCTGAGTTATCCTCTCTGATATACTCTCCACTGCATTGAGCCACATACGTATTCTGAACCAGTTTCTCACGAGAAGAGATAATGTACCCATTTCAACTTTGTTTTTTTCAGGATCTGCCTTCAATCGGTCTATCTCATGACTCAATTTTGTTTCCTGTTGTCGTAGAGATCGCAGATGCCTGCCAAAATCTTTGGAGCTAATAGCTATCTCCTCCTTTGCTCTCTCATTCAGGTTAAACTGATCTATCAGCTGCCGCCTTTTGCTCCTTGGAATACACTCTGGTCCAGAAAATGCTGGGCATAGGGACTGCCATATCTCTGCGTCATCACGTGTGACTTCTGCACGTGTTACCTCATGTGGCGGATTAGCAGGTTGTGCACTTGGAACAGCATTGTAGGCAGTGATTGCATCATTTAATTTCTTGCTGGCAGCCAGGACCTGCGGCATGATCCGTTTTGCTAGTTTCTCGCCCTCTGTATGTGCAAAATAATATCAGCATAAGTCATGTTATGTAGAAGGCATTTAAGTAACACAAATTGAATGCTTCTACAATTGAAATAAAGTACAGTCGAGTTAAGTGGAACACACTACAGTGTTTACAAAGCTGGCAATGTTCAATGTTCCCTACTGGTATGTTTTTATATATCATAAAAACTAGTAGTTGTACTATTCATTGCTTTTCTATTCTACTTTCACCTGAACTATCTCATCAACATACTGGAATATTTCTTCTTCATGACTTCCATACTGTGATACTCGACGACTGCTCCATGAAGTTGTTCCAGCTTCTTCAACCGCTCATGTTCACACGCTGATGTGAGGTTGGCCTTATATTCTGGATCATCTTCGGCCCATCGTACTATCTTTTGGCGGCGTTCTATCTTTGTAGCAATGCTGTCTAGCCTGGAGAATGATATACAAGCTTTGTCTTAATTGAAAGCGATTTTAACGGGTGGATGATGTAGTTATCTATCTGCTATAGTACAATAAATAAAGCTACCATATAAGATGCACTACTGCTGATGAATAACCTGTGTAATATATTATGGAACTACTTGTAAGTAGAGTCTATTGTCACGTAAAAGGATGGCTTTTGACTGTTAGGGTGAGATATTATGTTCTCGTACAGACCCTGGGGAGTTCTGAGGGCGGGAAAAGACAACTTGCATAGGGAATGTACTACATATAGTTCTCAGAAAGGATCCACATATCTCTGTACATGCATGTATATGCAAGTAGCGTCAGTGTCCAACTCCCCCTCCCCCGATCTACTTTTTTGTCTACTTAAATAAAAATCGACAGCTTGACTCTGGATAATTGATATACAAAAACTGAATATGTTGAACCTCACTCCATATCTACACGACATAGTTGTGCACTGATGGCAACAACAGCTAAAAGAATGAGTGTGAAGCTAATCTATCATGCACTTTAAAACGGGGAAGGGGCTGAGATACAGTGCTTGAACGACTCCTGCCACTTCTGGCTGTGTCTCATGAGATCGGGACAATGTGAAAGTCTTTGACTGGGTGCCATCTTTGACCGGCTCAATAGAAAATAATTTATTTAGGGCAGTGTAGCACCTCCACACCACAGGGGCCAATGACCCGCCACATAGTGATTAGTTTGCGGTCGGGGACAGAGGTGTCATGGCTGCGGTCGCAAAAAGGGTATCCTCTGTACCATATACATTGTAAGTATCAGGGCTTGAGTTGTTTAAAATGGAACCTCAAATAAATGGTTGAATGAATGGCTGTGTTCAATACTGGTGTTAAAGAATAATTCCACTTGGGAAAGACGAATTTTGACAGTTCTGCCTTTCTACACCACTCATAATACCATAATTTCTCGTGCATAACAAGATTATCTCAAAGTTTCTTCATCTGGAGCATCTTCACCTTCATTTTCAACCGCATTCCTAAGAAACAAATTGCAAGAGATAAATCGTTAGGAAAGATCTATATTTACCTTTCAATGATTATTTTTACCATAAAACCATGCCTATAAGCCGACCCCGCCTATATGCTTGAATTGAGTTTAAGGACAAAAACTTGGCCTATATAAAATCATTACAGTATTCAAGCGAGCCTGGCCTATAAGCAGAATGTCACCTTTGGGGTCTGGGGAGGCCACTGTCCCCACAGGCCTAACAGAGTGCTGTACTAGCGATGGTCGGCAGGGGGTTGTTAGAATTACGGTAAAGATCTGACACTGTGGTGGTTCGGACATCCCTACACCTAGACTCAGACCAGGCCTATACTGGAGCCATCTACTGACTAAACACTACACTACAGGTCTAGGTGTAGGGATGACGCAAATACGGGATAGCTCTCCCAGGTCAGAGGACAAACGTTTAGAGCGTTATCTTAATCTTAAATCTTAATATCTTAATTCAGTGTCTTATTTTGGGGCAGCTGTGTAAAAGACAATGAAGAAAATAAATGGGGGTTGGGGGGCAGAGCCCCCCATAGGGACATCCTGGGTTTCCCTATGGACCCACCTCTGAGCTGGTTTTAAAATACTTCCGACCAGCCTAGTTGTGCAGCATCCAAATCTACACAGACTACTTCTAGTCAGGGCCCCATCAGATTGCGGCCCGCAGTGACGAGTTCAGATTAGATGAACTAGACCAGCCCCACCCTCACCCTGTGGACAGCGCCCCAAGCTTTCATAATCCCAGCTTTTATTACTTGAATCAGATCATCTTCTGGTACTAAAGTTACAGGCCCAGGGCCCCTATATATAGAGCTAAGTACCTGTCCCGACTGCACTCTGACTGTTACTGCATTTGCAGTAAGAACTGCGGGTTCAAGACAAATAAGACTGTCTTAATAGTCTTAAAAAGATATCGGTCTTAACGTTTGTCCTCTCACCTAGGAGAGTTATCCCGTGCAGGGATGACCAGACCACCTCAGTGTCAGGCCTTTACCCTAATACTGCCAACCCCCTGCCGACCATCTGTAGGACAGCACTCTGTTAGGCCTTTATCTGTCCCCTACCAGGTCCCATATTGCTACTCGACTGGAGACAAGTTTGCACCTGTTTTCATGTGTCATGAGTATACACACATATACTCCATGTGAAAGGCATTTTGTAAGAGCCCTAAATAAAACTTAAAGTTCATTAATCATCATGATGATGATTTACTATGTTCCCACTCAAAATACTGAAATAAACACATGGAAAACCCCTTCTATAAGCCAAATGTGAGTTTGGCTTCTATGAAATAAAAACAATAGATAAAATTTGGCTTATAGGCAGGGTTCTACGGTACTTCAACAGGGGTAGACACTAACTCTTTTACCCTTGAGCCACTTGGGCCCATAGCTTTCTGTTGAGGAGAAATTATGGGTATCAGGGTTTAAATTCATATGAAGAGCTAATCATAATGACAGCATACATACTAATTTCCTCTTTGAAACTATCTGTAATACCCTCGTAGGGACAGACTCTCCCGGGAACGTGGACAAGAAAATCTTTCCAATCTTGAATTAAGTGATTAGAGTTGATTATCTTAATATCTTAGATTATCTTAAAAGTATTACTAAGCAAATGAAAATGGCGCTACTATTAGTGGTAAGCCTACACAGTTGTAGGATAGGCTAGTTCACTAGTATCGGGAAGTTTCTTTTAAATGTTTATGTTGTTGCATCTGGGTGTATCTGGGTGTATTATGAAGGCAAACCTCAGGTAGCATAGTGTGGGAATGTGACACTAGGTGGCAGATTATCTTAAAATTATCTTAAAATATGGAGGCTAACGTTTTTTAAGATAATCACTTAATTTAATATTGGAAAGATTTTCTTGTACACGTTCCCCGGAGAGTATGTCCGCGAGTGCCTGTAATACCTTTGTAAGTAGAAGCTGCGAAGGTCAAGAGCATATTGTTCTTTCCAGGATTCTTAAGAAAATAAAGTGAAAGGTGAGAAATAGGATGTAGTGGAAATCATGTGGTAGGCTAAGGCCACTTTAAATTGATTATCAGCTTTGCGGACAAATTTTGGGGAAAATCGGTGAGGGAGGGAGGGTTTTCTTTTTTTTTAAATACTTTAAGTTTATGTACTTTGACTAATACTGTGATAGTGATATCGAAATTTGCAATTTGAAGATGAAAGGCTATAAGTAAATTGTTCTGATTCAAGCTGAAATTGTTCCGATTTTAGGGTCCAAGTATTGTACCGAATCAACATTTGGGGTGAGATAAATTGGCATCCCTGTTCTTAGATTGATGCGGAAATTTGAAAAGTTTTTTGGATGGGAGCGCAGATTTTTGCCAATTTTTTATTTAATAAGGTGAGAAATTGCTCATGCGGCCCTTTTAAAAAGGTGCGGGTGCTGTCCGCTAAGCTGATAATCGATTTTTAGTGGCTAAATATTAATTATGAAAGGAGAGAACGATATGACTATGTACATGGTCATACAAAAATGCTATTCTATTTGTGCATGGAAGAGGAAGATCAGATTGTTGTTAGGGGTTACATGTTTGGTTTGTTCTAATATGAAAGAAGTCCAAAATTAGCCGTCAGGAGAACGTCGCAAAAGTACAAGTACCATACATTATTTCAATTTGATATACTTTGTTATTTTAACATCGGAGGAAAAGGAAAAATAGAAAAGAACTTCGGAAATACCTAGAGGGATTTGTCTCTGCTGCTGCTTCTCTGCAGAGATTTTCTCTTCCTTTGCCATTACTTTTATGTCATCTCTCGTAACCCCTGGATATACAAGATACAGCTGTACAGGGAAACAAGATAATATCTTGAGAATTCTCTTTGTATAGGTAGGGGAGGGTGACAAAAAGTCATATGTTGAGAACTTCTCTGTTTTTAAATGCCTAGAGCAGCCTCATGGACGTCTAGTACATGTAAGACTTGCATTAATTTAATTTTTTGTTACAAAACATGTGTTAAACAAAATCTGTGATAATGACACAATCCTACACTAATTTACCTGCATAAAGGGAAACATCCTCTGTCAGTTTTTTCTCTGTACTATCTCTCAACATGTAGGCCTTGCAAAGCCTACGGCCTATGCTTTGTGCTGTAATAAAAGTGGATAATTCTTTAGTGCTGCACATTTTAGTTATCGTGACAGAGCTTGAGCTATGGTAAGTAAGTTGCGCTGTGTTCTTGTAAGATACAAAAGGGTTACTCATGATAACAAAGGGGATTCTACCTGACTGATTTTGGTCAGCCTTATTTTTAGGGGATGAAAGGCTCCTGGGTTTGTGGAAAAAAGAAATAACATGTTTTTCAGGATCTGCTGGAAAATTACTGTCATGCCAAGGATTTTTATGATTTCAGTGAAATATTGGAGACCTTGATTTTAATGAAAGTACACCCTTATTAATAAGGCAAGTTATGGTGATTAGTTATGGCAGAAAAGGTACCTTTGCAAAATAGGCACTTGTAATCGTATATGACATATACCAAGTAACCCCCCTCTGGGCCTTACCCATGCTGAAAGACAGCTTCTCTCCATAATTCAGTAGTGCCTCTACTATGAGATCGTATCTGTTCTCCAGGGTCATCTCTTTGGTGAAATATGAGAACTTGCCGAGATAACTCCAGAGCCGTTCTGTCCCCTCCCCATCGAACAGGCCGGCTCCAACAATACGCCGAGGACTATAGCATAGCTGAAGGTGCAACAGCAGGTAACATACAATGTGGTCTTGTGTTTCGGTTATGAGAAATCAGTGTGAATATCTATATTCTATGATAAAATATGTGCAAGTAAATATCTATATATCTATATTCAATCAAAAATGTCTAACATTCAGTTCTCCACCCGAAGCTTGTATTTAACTTTCTATGCACAAGTTGAATGTGTGCAAAATAGGTTTTAATTCACATTATGAGTATAACACTGACTTTATAATAGTTTATACATACTTGGCATTTTAGCTTATGTGCGATGATGTGGAAACATCCAACTCCGATCTTAGCCTGATATGTGATATTTCTCTTCTGTAAGGTAACAAACCATGTTGAAATATGAACTGGTTTATACAAGTTGTTGTGGTGCACTACCTATACTAGCAGAGTTTCCGAACTGAACTGTATTGCTGTGTTGTGGTTACTAGTGAAAGTTCTTGTGTATAAGACTAACTATCGGCACTTTAGCTTAAAGCTTACTATACAACCCCTCTATTCCCTGTGCAAGTGTGAGCTATACTGAAGAAAAACAATGCCAATGATGTGAATGCTGTGAAGCAAGTTCTGCCAGTATAGCTGGCAAATAACACTCTCTTCTTCTCCCACAATGCATTTCACCCCAGGCGATTTTGTTGGGTCCTGGTCGGTGGTTAAGTTCCCGCCCTGCGCCATGTTGTTATTGTAACTTTCTGCTGGTCTACTTTAAAATCGAGCCTGTGGCTCTCCACCTGTAGGAGTATATCCTAGACACTAGACTACAGGATGACTGGTACCAGTGTACCAAAGCAAAAGTCCCATGTCCCCCATACTGCAGGTGCATGTATGTATGAACCACTAGACTACCAGGACAGCTGTCTACCATTTCACAACTGCAACAAGGGACAAAACTGCGGAGTCACTAGACGCCGTCCATTCTATCCATCCGTAAACTTAATCAGTGAATCGCCACTTCTGGCATAATCTTATTCCAGAAAAAGCAAAAAGAAATGAGAAAGAAAAAGGGGGTACGGGGGCAGAGCCCCCGTTATGTAGAACAATGTTACAAACTTACAGTGGTGCCACCTAGAGGATAGGTATCACCTGGAAACCTGATTAAGATTACGCCAGAAGTGACGATTCACTGATTAAGATTACGCCAAAAGTGGCAATTCAAGATTACGCACAGAATGGGCGGCGTCTAGTGACTAGCCGGCGTCTAGTGACTCCAAGTAACTGGTAGCGCTGCCGGCATGCAGTTCAGCGTTCCCGACACACTGCACTATTTATTCCTCCACCAAGAACCCCCAAAAATGGCTGGTGCCCCAAAAGGCTCTTGTGATCATTATTTTTCAGCAGTGTACAGTATTTTAATGCCAACACAAGAAGTGAACTGTATGTTAGGTAAAATGTACATAGTACCATGTAACGGGGGTAAAATCTGGGTCTACAGTTCTACAGTTTTTTTTAACGTTTTAGTGAACTCCAGGAACGTAGGAGAAAACAATTCTGTGTGATTTATGTTATACCAAGGGTTTCAGTGATTGTAGCACATAGCGTAAAAAGTAGTTCTCCTGTAAGCAATATTTTAGATAGAATAATAAAATATTAAAATGTACACACCTTGAGCACTCTTTCAAGTTGACATCCCACATCATACATAAGAATGTCTATCTTGCGAAAGCTGTTCATCATATGGATTGGGTAACCCATGCTGGAAATATCATTAGAGGGAATACATGAAGAATGAAAAGTAGACAGTAAAACTGACCTTTATGATGTATCTTTTACTATAAGGGCATTACACATGTACATTGTGCATTTCATTTCTAACAAGGATTATTTTTCACCATGTCTGTATAGGCTAAAAATAGTGGCTAAGACCACAAAAAAGAAAAGGGTTTCACATCACCCGTCACCGAAAAATATGAGGAGGGCACTTTTTTTCTAAATATTAAAGTCTTTTTTACATAGGGTCTAAAACATATGGCCAAATATACACTTTTCATAAACAAATTTCTCATTTTAATTCTTAAGAGTTTGTTGATCGTCAACATGGAAGTTATTCGTAGCGAAATACATTACTGACTATATGAGCTTTAATTTGAGATAATAAGCCATTCATTCAAGATTTGGGGGAAAAATGAAGGTTTTTCTCAAAGCAGGATTTCTATGACGTGCGCAGTGATGAGAAAACAGAAACCTTTTTTTTTTTGAGTGACCTGACTTTGAGTCACCACTATGTAATATAATTTAAATTACCATGCTAATACATGAAAAAAAAAGTTAGGACTGTATGGTAAGTAATTAAGACTAGTAACCTCTCTCCACGGCGTAGATTGAATAGCGAACAAGGATAGTCGTGGTTACAAACGGAGGCAAATACACCAGTAGCATCCAGTTTTGCCGTTTTGTTCTTTGTTCTTACCACCGATTCCACCTGGAAGTTACTGCATTGCTGTATGGGGAAAAAAGTGCTAGGTGTTTAGTCGCCATAATGCCTGAATACAGTACTAGCTAGTCTACTTGCGAAAGGCTGAATCCTTGCATCATCATGGCAAACTGAAAGTATAAGGTGGCCCTCATCAAATAATGCTCTGTACCATGATGAGCCATGGATATAGGCCTACTGTAAATTCTTGCATATAATCCTAGTTTGGGTAACAGCAGAAGCTAGACTTCGTGAAAATCCTGTAAGCTTCATATATGGCGATTTTAAGTAATGTACTATACTAGAGAAAACCCTCATATTAGCCGCAGCTAGACTTTAGGTAAATCCTATAAGTTTGACAGACGTTCTGCCCTTCGTACAAGCCGTGGAGAAGTTACAGTTTATCTTAAATTCTGAAAAATAAATAGGCCTAGCCTAAAACGGGCCTATAAATTCATACAAGTTAAATTCCTATTCACCCAAAACAAAAGACCAGCGTAATTTTGTGTGGCTTCTTATCGATAGTATTGGTATTAATTTGCAATATTCTGACATACTATACACTGCAGTATGGTGCAGACGATTTTGTATTTAGAAGGGGGTTTGTAACAATGTTATGAACACAATGAATGGCTCCCTAGTCACGCATTGGCTGTCTAATGCAGTATAGATACCAGCAAAATGTACCATGTTTGCACAGGTTTAGTATTGCTGGCTACAAGTTTGATCTCTTGTGACGTTACTCTCTCCAAGGCTATATCAGGTTTAACTGCTTTATGCTGCACATATTGATACTATGTATGTCAGAATATTGCTAATTCATAACATGAAGCATCTACAACGACTCATGACCCTGAGTGAACAATGCTGTCTCTCATCATGAATAAAGATTACAGCGGGCTTACTGAGGACCTTAGGGAAGTATAGTAGTAGTGGAGAAGCTACCTGCTCAGTAGATTTAGGCATTACTGGTTGGGTGTTGACAGTGTGGTCGACGTCACCCTGTTTGTCGAAGAAGCGTCCAAGATGGAGTGGTGCTCTGACACTGTGGCCTGCCTTAGCTCGATGAACTAACTTCATGTTTCCGTCCATAGCAATAAGGTAACCTTCAGTATCACCTTCCTTGAATGGCATGAAATAGAGATATATTAGGTTACATTAGCAGTATTAACAAATGATGAGAAAAGACAGTGATTCTTGCATGACTAGGCAAACCAAAAGCATATCATGCTTGGAGCATTAGAGTATCGAAGAGAAAGGAAGCGCTAACAACACCCCTTTGATATAGTGAACAACTTGTGAATGTTCTCCAAAGACATGCTACACAATCCCCCACTCCCTGTACATCATTTGTGAACGTTCACAAGGTACATGTTAAATCTAAAGGAAACATTCTTACAAGGTAGAAGCCCAATTAGGGCTGCCTTCAAGCATGATGCTGATAGTATGGGGTTAACATGTTACAAAACTTATTTGGTCTTAGTATACCTGTGGACAAGCTTGACATTTAGTTCCATCTGGGAAGTTGATGGAAGCAAACTGCAGGTGGGTTACGTTGTGCTGTACCCAGCAAAAGTTCAGGACACACTCCCAGTTAATGATGCTATATATGTCAGCAATCTGTAAGATGGAAACGGGGTGTTAATTTTAATGTTATTTCATGTATTGTAATTACCATACATTATACTGCACAAGATCAGTCTAGAGTAAGGGTCAGGATATATATACATGTATATGCGAGTTACACTTATATGCGTGAATACAATAGGTGTAAAATAGGTACAAATTAGGTAGCACATAAAAACATAAAGTAACATAGATTTTATATATAGCGTAAAAATGTTGTTGCTGTTAGCTATCGCATGTAACCTAAACCCTTGTATAAGCCACACAGTAGAAGGTTCAGGGGCCCTGCAGAAAAAGGGGCCATAATGATTGGTCATCAGGAATATCAGCCACACGTCAGTCAGCTTTGCGATAGATTGGCCCCATGATGAATGGCACCATGATTATAGGCCTCCCGACTATAGTCTATTATTTTGTCTAATGTCTGAGCAGATGTCAAGGTATCGTCTGAGTATCACATAGGAATGTCCAAGCCCATGTTGTACTAAGGTCACTTGAAAAAACAAAATGGTTCCTCATCACCGCACGCATCATAGAAAGCTTCTTTTTTTCTAATTTCTGATGAAAAACATGAGAAAAATGGACAAGTATTGGCATATTTGGTATCAATTAAAGCTTATACAGAAAGTAATGCAGTGGGATAGAAATAACTTACAATTTTCCCACTTTTAAAGATCAATTAATTCTTCGCTCTTCACATTTTTCAGACCTTGGTTGAGAAACTTTTTTTTTAGTGGCCTAACGTACAAGCAGATGTAATACTAACGTCCAAGCACAGGTCATAATAACGTCCGAGCACAAGTCACGCTTACATCCGAGTATAGGCCATACTAATGTCCAAGTATACAGCTGACATCCGAGTATACAGTAAACTGACGCCCAAGAATATGCACATGATCGGGCATTATATAGGTACATGATAGAGTGGTATATAGGTGCATAATTGGACGTTTGTATCAACTGTGCTCGGATGTTAGGACGGCATGTATTCGGATGTCAGTATCGCTTCTGCTCGGACATAAGTATGGACTATATACTCAGACGTTAGTATGGACTATACTCAGACGATAGTGTGGACTATACTCAGACGTTAGTATGGACTATACTCAGACGTTAGTATGGATTATATTCAAACGTCAATACGGCTTGTGTTCAGACATTTAATAGTATTGCATGTGTTCAGATGTTAGTATTAGCTGTGCTTGGACATTAGGGGGATGGCTTATTGTCCAGAGGGCTTAAAGTCATTACAATGGGCTAAATTGTCTTAGGGCCAATCATGATGTGGCTAAAATGCTGAGGTACACCAAGCCGCACCTAGACTTGAGGACAAATCTCTAAGCCAAAAATCTGTTTTGAAAAATTGCCTATTTAGTACTTTACTATACTAGGAAATACCCTTCTATAAGCCGCACTATACATAGGCATGTTCGCTACAAAATGAATGCTGGTTCTGATTTGCGTAGATGCAAGCCGTGGATTATATGCAAATCTGACTGAATATTGTCCGACTGGATCTGCACAGATACATGAAAAAGGTCTGATAAACTGAATCCATGCTGATGAGGTGTACATTTCATGTATTAGATGGAGTAACTTTACAACTTACCCACTCCTCCTTAAGAGGGCGTTCTAGACCTGCCCGGCATACCTGAAGGGCACGGCAGAAAGCCTGCAGGCTCACATGTGCATCCAATACCATCGCCTTGAGAGTTTTCATAAACTCTATGGTAAAGGCCACATAAGGTTTCGTAGGGGAAGCAGGCCACAATCCATATTGGGCCAAAATGGCTGCAGTAGAAGTGTGGCCACAGACATGTACCCTCTGTTTGTGTTGGCGACCTAAGATAAAATAAAATGTACTATTGTGACAAATGACACAAAATGTCTAATCCAGTTATTCAAGTAGCTTCACAAATACATGATTTCTGCTGACTGAAGACATACCGCAAGATAGAAGGCATATCAGCGGTGACTTATTTGTGATGGAAAACCTCTGCAGAGATTCTCTAGTTTATGCTGCATCAATATGTATTACCTGTGTTATCTTTACACATAATAAAGATGAAATTGTGGTATTTTGCTAAAGGAACAAGTGTAAAACGTAACCAGTTAAAGGCGGGATTCGAACCTGCTATGGAAATAGCTACTGCATGATGATCTTTAAAATAGGCATAAGCTAAGTACACATAAGTGTATGTGTTTCTCTGTGGCTGATTTGTTAGCATGGCAGGGTTAACAAGCTATTAGTCAAAGGATCGAATCCACCTGAAGCATCCTTTTGCAAAAGGGTGTTTATAAGACCTATTAAAAGGAAACAATGTTTACTCACCAAAAGGTTTTAAATTAAAAAGCTTGAGATTAAATCATAACACGTGAATATAGTCAATAAAACACTAGGGACCTTTAACAACCATGTCAAACCTGAAAAAACCTAGACGTAACATAGGTCTTTACCATTGCCACGAATGCACTATTATGGCCTATGTTTGCCTTCATTGAGCTGTGTTGGGTTTGCTGAAGGTCCCTAATGGCATGCACACGTGTATAAATACAGTGACCAGATGGAGTGAGGGTATACCATGTCAGTATCTCTTTATAGCAGGGATGCTGACAGGGACCCGCAGCGCGCAATTCACAGATTCAAATACAAAATGGCGCATTGAATGCTCTATATTGTGCGCCCATTGGCGCATAAGTCATGATAGACAAGGTGCCAAATCATACCTTATAAAATGATCTATAGATTGTAAATTATCAAACATCTCGTGTGATATACCATTGGAAAGCTGAAAACACTGGGAAATCGAATCCATATGCAATTCACGTGCAATAAGAACTTGGGAAGAATGATAGAATAAAAAAAAAATGCTTATGATGTTCCAAGTGTGGCCCCCCACCCTCCTCCTATAGTCACGGTAAGAGACTGTCCACTACATGGAGCTATCATCATGTAGTAGAGAAGGAGCCCGCCAGACTACCATTGTACAGCATTGGAGACTGGTATCTGCATAGATACAGATCAAAAACCTCTGTTACATTGTACTACACTAGTAAAATCGAGGCAACTAGGGTTAGCTCTGACTCCCAAGTTTAATTTGCCCTTCCACTGACTATAGCATCACAGTATATCAACATGCAGTGATGCTATTATTTCTTACGCTACAAAACGTAGGCAGGAATCTCACCAATCTCCAGAATTTTTTTGAAATATAAGTTTCATTTAATTATATATGCAAAATATATCAATCTTAGCTTAGAACTTCAAAATTTTCTTTGATCCCTAGCCTTAGCATAAACCATTATGAGAACACCAATGTAAAGGTATAATTAAAACGTATTAAGACCCCCAAAATCCCTAGAACAAAGACCGATTAGGTTTTTGTGAAAGGTAGTTGTAAAAGTAGCTGCAATGAATACCGAGATTTGGCTTATAGAACTGTCCCAAGTTAGGGGTGCAGCTTATTCCAGGGGTTGGCTAATACACAAGAGTACTGGGTCGCATTAAAAGTTCATCCACAGCTGTAGTCTTCAGTGTGCTTTATCTTTTTTTTTAAGATACTGTAAAACCTTGTGTACAAGCCTAACTCGCGTATAAGCTGCATCCCAAGTTTGGACCGATTCTATAAGCTGCAGGACCCATCAGATTTAGTACTGTAACATAGTGGCAAGAACTCCCGTATAAGCCCCACACCTGGGTCGATCCTATAAGCCACATCACCAATCTGACTATTGTACTAGTCACGGCTTGTAGCCAAGGTTTTACGGTATAGTTGAATGCAGGTGCAAGGTTCATCCTGAAGACTGTAGCACTAATATTTATGTAGTGGAACATAGGTTGTAACAAAGCCTTTAGGATGCGGTGGAGTGCTTTGGATTTCATCAATATGGGGGATTGTACTGTGGTTGATACATTATTAAAAATGTGGTGAAATTGTATAGCTATTTAACACACTGACCTCTTTCATCTACAATAGTTATGACTGCTACGACGGTTCCACTACAGCTGTGTCCATCTGGCCGCCTCCAAGTGGTATTTAGTTCACAGTCCTCAAAACATTGAAGCTGTAACAGAGGGGGAAAAGTGATATCATGCATACAATTTTATACAGTGAAATCTTCGATGGAATTCTTTAAAAAAAAAAGGTGTACCACAAAAAGCTGTATGGCAGCATCTCCACCTCAAATGAACAGCAAACACATCACTTCTGTAACAGCTCCAACTTATAGGAGGTGAAAATAAATATTGATTGTGAGATTTAAATCACAGTTGTCCGAGGTCTAAAGTGAGATGAGAAAAGATGGGGAAATACCAATCTGATTCTAGGAGAAGACAATTCATTCGAGGGAGATTATAATATTTGTTATATTCATTTATAATGTTGAAGGATGGGAAGATATAAGTTACCTGTGTGTTCCATATTTCTGGTATGTGGAGAAGTGCTATTTCATGATGGTCACCACAGCAAGTTTTACAAAAGTATGCATGTGGTCCACAATCAAGACACCGACAGATCTGCTCAAAATATTTCTTACATAGACAGCAGTTGTAAGAGAAAGGTGCTGCACCCATTACCCTCTGCTCCACGAGATTTGTCCGAACAGAACTCCATTCAGACGACAGTTTTGTCTTCTTTTCTATGTATGTAACTGGAAAATACAAATTGATAGTAAAGAAGAAAGAAATGAGGAGTGGCTCATTTTTACAAACCCATAAAGTTAGAATCAATATGCCCTCACATTGTTAACCCTTTGTCGGCGAGCATTACCTACAGTTGATGCCATGTCTTGGAGAAGGATGGATTATTGTTGATGCCATGACAGGGTGAGCATAGACTACTAGTATAGGCATCCTAACTCTATCAGCAATGTCAAAATTCCTGCAACAGTTCTCATCCTCACAGCTAGCCATAACAAACTTTGGTCGTCCTCCAAGGGTTAACAATTGTGTTAATACAGAACAATATGAAAAAATGCATACATGTACCGTATTTGACGTAATAGGCGCCCTGGGCGCTTACAAAATTATTTTTATGGTAGTTTTAGTAGTTAAGAGTTAAATTGTCTCCAAAATCGTGAAATTTGAGCCTTTGTTCTAGTCTAAAAATACCCCAAAAAGGGGGGGGGGCGCTTATTGCGTTGAATACGGTACTTACTTTTCTTAGACTTGGACCTGAACGGTAATTGGTCTGCAGATAGCATAGTTGATGCAGGGACTTGCTGCTCCACCACATGACTGATTAGACGAAGAGGAGGCGGTGTGTGATTTGTTGCAACAAATACAAGTTTCTCATCATGAAGTGTTTTAAATCCAGTTGTGCTTGCTTTCCGTTTCCTGCAAGTGTACCTTGCAATATGCCCTGGTCTCTGAATAGATAGATTGTATGCCATTCTCTGCTGTTCAATTTGAATACTGCGCCGAATACAGTGGTCTGACAGATGTCATTTGATCTAGATTGATCTCCGCACCTGGAATGATAGGCAAATAAAAGCAGTTTATAAATGTATCTTAGGCTACACTTATTTCGTTCTCTGGGTTATGGACAGAGTAGAAATAAACTAAAGCGCAGACGACAAAATAATAAAAATAAAGTTTATTTTGTGTGTAAAATTGAATATCCCAATGTAGGAGGGAAAAAGAAAAGAATGATACGGAAAAAAACATTGGGTTGAACAGAAATTCTGAAAGAAAATACTTGAAAATCGAGAAAATTTGAATTCGCTTTTCACCTAAATAAAAGGTAGTGGTACCTATCGTTTGCAGGGTCCTATTATTGTTATATTTAACATAGTTAAAGGTATACAACACAATCTAGCTAATTTTAGATCGACCAACAATTTTCCTTAATGCCTCCTAAGGCCACACTTTAAAAAAATTTTGTTTGCGGTGGACCGGGCGGGTGACTTTTTTCCCCAGGGCTACCCGCTCGCATTTTATTTTATTTTATTTTATTTTTTCTCAGAGTGTATCCTAAAGGTAGCAATATTTTGGTGTTAATAATTGTACAAAATAGCATCTGATCATACATCATCGGGTTTGATACAACATGCCCCCATGTGGTAATGCCTTTGTTTTTGAGTAAATTCATCATTACAGGAGGGGGGGAGGGGGTAAGTCACTTTGTCTAAATACATGGTGCTGCGACCCTCCAGTTTGGAAGATCAGCAGGTGGAAATGTGTGCGACCCTAGCTTGTGGTGTGGGACCTCTACTCATTGCTGACTGTGTCCTTATCTCTGGTGACGAGATAAGGGCCGACTGCCTCATGGCCGGGTAGCAGACTCATTTAGACATTCCCACTTGTTACCTAGACATTATATATCCCGAGCAGAGATGACAGTTCTGACTCTATCCAGATTTCCGAATTTGGGAAATAATATTCACTATTTTCTCCCCCCCCCCCCCCTTCATCGGCCCCTGGTTAAACCAGACCTGGAACGAGTTCGAAGGTTTAGAGCAAGCTCCAGTGCGTTGCGACAATTCCAATTGTTATTTATATTAAAGTACCACAGCATCACCACGCAGTACTGGACATGATAGCCAATGACTCGACCCCCCCCCCCCCCCAGACACCCCGGGCCTTGCTACAATTAATGTCTATTAAAGTGGGGCCCTTGATAGGGGGTCCCCATGTCGCATGTCGGTTTTAAGAAATGACCATGTCGCATGTCTATGTCGCTTAAAATGCTCAGGTCCCATGTCAATTTTAAGAAATGTCCATGTCCCTTGTCACTAAGCCTCAGGTCGCATGTCACTAGGCCTCATGTCGCATGTCGATTTTAAGAAATGCCCATGTCGCCATATCGAATTTAGGGGTCTAGAGCCATTAAAGTGACATACACTGAGCGTGACCCACACACAATTCTTAATCTAGTACTGTTCTATTCTACTATGTGGTTAAGTGCGAGTGGTGAGAATGCCCCTTTGAGGAGGCTAGGTTTTACAGGTGTAGTCACAGTGGTAGTGGTGCCCACATGCTAATCACAATTGCAAGTGTCAGGGTACAGTCAGGTGAGGGTTGTGTATGTCTCCAACTCCAAGGTGCAGAGGAATAGGCACCCGATAGGCACCCACTCAGGACGGGGGGAGATATGCAGTAACTAATCTATGATCTATAAATAGATACATGAGCGCTGTAGCGTGTCTCTACTACATGTACTACCAGGGCTTGGGGGGGTGGTGGCTGGTACACGACTCAATGAGCCTATAATTATAACTTGAGCGGCCTGAGGTGACACTTTACTGGCATTGGACTGCAGCCGTAGTACATTTGTATTACAAGGGACAAGAAAATGCACCACATGAACAGCTGCATGATACGAGCATGCTCCTAAAAAATAATTAAATACAAAATGACACTTTCTAAATTGATGTATGATAATTACAATACCAAGTTATATAAAACAAGACTTGGACAATATTTTATAATAGAATTCTCCCCTATTGGAGCAATACGATACGCTGGGGAAAATGACCCTGCAGTGTATAAAATGATCCATTTCTGCTCACTGTTTCAGCATTGTGATTTGTATTCAGACCGATTCTAGTACTTAAGCATTACGAGTCACCTACCTGCTAAAGCAATGCAAATAACACTCAGCTTTCATTTGATACCAAACATGCCTATATAGAGAAGTATGCAATGTCCAGGCACCAAGTGGGAAATACCATTACCTGCCACAAAGGGGAAAAAAAAGAAAAAAAAAGAGAAGAATTTGCGGGTCACCCGTGTGACTTTTTTTAGCCCACCCGCTCCACCAGAAACAAACTTTTTTTTAAGTGTGGCCTGACTCCCTCGGTGACATTGTCATTATGGTAGAGGGTCAGACATTGCGCTGGTTGAGGGTGAGAAAATTTCACCGAAGAAGTGATACCCAAAATTCCCATGGACATGGACGTTGCCATATTGAATTTGGGAGGGCGCAAAATTCTTTAAAGCCCCACCCCTCACCTCTGTGAGCAAGGCCAAAGGGTCGACATTCCATATCTCCCCCTGGGGGTCGAAAAAAACGGGTCAACATCCCCCCCCCCCCATTCCCTGTTGATGACTGCCTTATGGTCTAGCCTGGGAGTCAAGAGTGGAGCAGGGGCGTATACAGTGGGAGCACAGGGGGCATGGGCCCCCAGGTGGGGGGGGGGGGGTCACCATACTTTGCATACACAAGTGTTCAACTGCGAAGGGTACGTTTTGGGTAAAATGTCCCTCAATTTTTCTGTAGGCCTACATTTTAGTGTTATTTTTTTGAATACCCCAGCATATTTCCTACTGGAAGGACGGGCCAGACACGCCAGCTAATCACACCCCAGCCACCACCCCTTTCCAAGATTCATGGATCAGGTGTTCTGCCGGCTTTTGACCGCGCACCGGGTTTTGACCGCACCAGGTTTGGACTGCAACCAATTGCCAGGTAATGTCCACGCACCTGGTTTTGACCGTGACCATCTGCGGGGTATTGTCCGCACACCGGGTTTAGACCGCAACCGATTGCCGGCTATTGTCCGCGCACCGTGTTTTGACCGCGACCATCTGTCGGGTATTGTCCGTGCACCAGGTTTTGACCGCAACCATCTGTCAGGTATTGTCCGTGCACCAGGTTTTGACCACAAAAACTCCCGGGTATTGACCGCACACCAGGTTTTGACCGCGACCATCTGCCGGGTATTGTCCAGGAACCAGGTTTTGCAAAACCAATTCTGACTGCAAAACCGATTTTTGACTTCAAAACAGATTTTTGCTGCAAAAACCGGTTTTGACTTCAAAACTAATTTTGAACCTTTTAAAGCTGGGACTCCACTACCCGATATTTTGGGCAATTCTCACAATCCGATCATACATGTCTATACAGTTTGTCCAGGTATAAACAAAGCCTTCAGAAATCTATCTGGCCGATTAATGCATTCATTTTCTGTATAAATTGTATATAGATCGGCCTGCAGATCAGACCAATGAAAATCAAACCTGTTAGATATGGGATGGGGAGCCAAAATCGGCCTTGGTTGTAAAATCGGGACATAAATGGGGACCTAAATCGT